>CATKIG010000011.1:0-29779 GCA_949752895.1 Dendrolimus pini
TGGAGCCTTTTTATTGTTTGAGCTGTCGTAATGTGATTGGAGAAATAGCAAAAGAGCCACCTTATTGGTTACGACTTCGAAGGTGAATACAGCCGCTGATAACCAACGGACTGAATGCATTCCCTTTTGGCTGCGAACCTTGGTCGACACTGGTCGTTGATAAGTTGAACACTTCGAACTAGGTCACCGACATCCAAATCGCCTCTCGTCAGGACCGTGGGGACATTTCGTTCGGCCACCTGAGTTTGGCCAGGAACCTTCTGAATATTAAGTACCCCTTCTACGGTCTCCTGTTTCACTAAAAGAACCCCGTAAGTAAACCTCGACTGTTGCAAATCTCTTTTTCTTAACCCTTTTATTTAATTTTTCATTATTAAAAGTTTCACATACCCTCATGTCTCAGTTGTCTTAAACAACCGCGCAAGCTAACGACAATTTCATATACCGAAGACTAATAGCGTGCCTTATGACGCGTTCCAGGTCTTCGGGGTTTTTTTTTATTACGGGAGCTGGTGTTTGGAGTTGGCAGTTGAGCCCTCCAACCCGCTCACTACTACCGCTGTAAGCTGATATAAGAAAAGCACGTGAAGCCAGGCTGCCGACGCGCCTGCCGTCTTCAGGCTAGCTGCCCACGCCGTTACCAGGCGTTACAGCTAAGCAAATACTTTTAATAACTAAATTCATGTTAACGGAACCGTCGTACCATCTTTGATTAATTTACTTCAGATCTATCAAATATATTATCAACTTTTCGTAACCAACCTTTATTAAATACAGTCTGACGCCTCTACAACCCCACTACTTGTGAACTATGTTTTTAAAGTCTCAAACTGCTCTGTTATAAATACTCTTCATATTTAATCTATTGTAGTCCATCGTGACTTATGTGCCACGGTCTCTTTTTAATAACCATTTTAACCATATAAATAAATGATTACCAGTGATTCCTTTGTTTCATTTATAAGCACCGAATCACCAGGTAACAATGGCGCCCAAATTCGTGGTTTAAAATAGATAATTTGTAAAGGCATTTTTGCACCCCTTACAATAGGAGGCAAAAACATAAAGACTGTTTTTAAGAAAGGTTAGGAGATAAAATATTACTTTGTATTGTGTAATACTTCACAGTTAAGCAAAAGCATTTAATATACAATTGCAATTTCATACCAAAATACCTTCATATAATTAAATAGTAATAAATTCTTTGTAATACTCGAGCAATTCTCAAGCAATTATACCAGTAAATTCAATATTTTAATGACTTCTAACATTTCATAAAAAGCAATTTGTTTTACTTTAAAGTATCAACTTAAAATCTCTTGTTTCTGAAATAAATTCATAGGATTTGCTATGAAATTGTAATATTCAATTGTGTTTCTGTATTCATAGATACCTACATATCTTCAGATTTATATTTTAATGATAGTGCTAAAAATTAATATCAGCTACACAAGCAGGTAGCCATTTTATAACATTTTTATAATACAATTTTATCATTTAAGGAGGCTTATATTACATTAAATTTTGATTGTTTTTTTTAACAAAAAATAAGGCAAATGTCCTATTGTAGCAGGCATAGCGATAAATATAGCTTTGCTTGAAAATTTTTAAAAGTTAATTTTATAACTTTCTTTATAGAGCTTAAATCTCTACTTTTATCTGTACATAAATAAGGGCGTGTTCAGACTGAATTTAATTTTTTTGAAAAAAAAAATATTTTTTTTTCAAAATTTTTTTTTACAACTTTTTCTTATTCTTCAATTAGTTTTTACGCGTTGTTGTCTTTGTTATAGTCACATACTCAAACGTTAATTATGGAACGACCAATTATTTACAATTTACTAAGAAAAGATGAATTGATTTACGAAGTCCTAGTTCGCGAGGCAAAACCATTACCTACCGTGACTGAACTTCGTGTACAAGTTAGACAACTTGTTAAGGACATCCCGGCGGATGAAATCCTTGAAACAGACTTAGATTCCGTGGAAGAACTAAATACTATACAAACCAAATTAATAGAAATAAAAGATTTTTTCAAAGATCATCAACCACAGTATAAATCCTTAAACCGTATTCGTGCAATATCACACCATCTTTTCCATAGACTTAGCCGAATAGATGGGAGTGTCAACCAAAATTTATATTCAACATTACACTCAGAGTTAAACTCTTATTTAAATAAAATAGATAACTTATATTATTCTTTTAAAGAATCCTTTGAAAATATACAGGAAGCACCGGAACCAAAATCTTCATTTCAAAAAATTAACTTATGTCAAGAAAATCATAACCTATCAGTGGTGAAATTAAATCTTAAATTCGATGGAAATATCTGTATCCATTCTTTTTTACAACGCCTTGAAGAGTTGTGTGAATCCAGGGGGATCTCCAACTCTCAACTTTTTAACTCTTCAATAGAACTTTTTACAGACAAAGCTCTGATATGGTTTCGTAGCATAAGACCTACATTATCCAATTGGGAATCGTTAAAATTAGGCCTTATTTCCGAATTTTCGCCTATCGACTATAATGATAAATTATTAGCAGAAATCCAACGTAGAACTCAGGGTTCTAGTGAATCTTCTACAGCATTCATATCGATAATGATAAACTATTTTTCGCGCCTCACGCAACCATTAAACGAACAAAGTCAAATAAATATTATAAGAAAAAATTTACGACCGGAAATACAAATGCCACTATCTCTTTATGACTTCACAACAATCAATGAATTGCGAAGTAAATGTAAACTATTAGACCATACACGCGATCGTACGGCAAATTTTATCGAACCACCTAAAATGTCTTCACAACTTGTAGCTCCTGACTTAGGATACAAAGGTTGTACAAACAAACAAAACCAAGTTAATACTATAACAAACATTAAACAAAAACCTAAAGGTTTTTCTCAAAACTCGTGTAACTCAACAGAAGTATCACACAATAAATCCCAAAATCAAAACAATAATTTAAATCGAAATTTTCAAAACCAGAATTATAAAAACTTTCCGTCAACAAATAGACATAATAGCAATTTTAAAAATAACGAAGGCAATATTCCACAAAATAACTATCCAAATCATAGAAACTTTAATTCAAATTATGTATACTTTCCTAAACAAAACGTCACATCAAGAAATAATTACCAAACTAATAATAATAATTTTGTACGTTGCGAACGCTGCAACGATATTGGTCATAACTACCAAAGTTGTAACAAAATATTTTGTTATGGTTGTGGCCGTATAAATACTAAGAAACCTGATTGTCCAATTTGTACTAAACCAAAAATTCCTAGAACTAATTCAAAAAACTAGCAAGCTCGAACCGGATGCACCGATATTTTTATAATTCTTCTAATACCCACGCTTCGGTTCGTAAACATTATACTAACTATAAAAATAATAAATCACGCAACATACAATGCAATGTTTATTGCAGACGTTGTGGTCAATTTGGTCATTTTAATAAACAATGTCCAAATATTTTTTGCTACAATTGTGGATTACCAAATACAATCAGACCAAACTGTCCCAATTGCCAGTCACATCAAGAGAGTCAAAAATACTTTACTACATTTAAAAATAAACGTAATTTAAATAACAGAAATAAACATACAAATACAAGGTATACCAGGAACAAGGAAGATAGTTCCAAAATAAGAAATACAAATAAAATATCGACGATTAAATCTAAAACCAATGATGAAAGACCTTATTTAAATTTTTCAGTTTACGGAAAAACCTATTACGGATTATTAGATTCCGGATCCTCAATTTCAATTCTAAATAAAGAGGTAGAAAATAAATTTATAAAGCAAGGTATAACACTTCAATGCTGCGACGACATTAAAACTATTGCAACGGCTAATAATTCCCGTGCAACGGTAAAAGGCTATTTTTTACTACCTGTAACTTTAAAGAATGAATCTAGAGTAATAAAATTTTATGTTATACCATCCATCTCAACTCAATTTATTTTAGGTGTAGACTTTTGGAAGTCATTCAATATAGCTCCCGAGTTGTTCGATACCTTACCTTTAGTTAATAAAATAGATATTCCCATTTCAGTTAATGAAGTAAAATACATCCATCCTTATGATGATCTGTCACCAGAAGAACAAGTTCAGGCGCAGACCATCATAAAACAGTTTGAAAATATCAGCTCAGAAAAAAATGGTCTAGGAAGAACTTCCTTAATAACTCATGTAATAGACACAGGCGACCACACACCAATAAAACAACGATATTACCGTCTCTCTCCCGAACGGCTAAAAGAAATGAATCGTCAGTTAGACGAAATGCTTAAATTGGGTGTCGTCGAGCCAAGCTCTTCCGGTTGGAATAATCCAACTCTTTTAACTCCTAAATCTAATGGCGAAATGCGTTTTTGTTTGGACAGTCGCAAACTTAATGCGGTCAGCAAAAAGGACGCATATCCTCTACCGTATGTATCTAATATACTCGACCAGTTACGAGATGCTAGATACCTTTCATCCATTGACTTGAAGTCCAGTTTTTGGCAAATTCCCCTAGAAGCGAATTCAAAGGAAAAGACAGCTTTTACAGTCCCAGGACGTGGTCTTTTCCAATATAAAGTTATGTGCTTCGGCCTTACTTCCGCACCGGCCACACAACAGCGTTTAATGGATAAGCTGTTTGGACCCGAATTAGACGGAAAAGTATTCGCATATTTGGACGATATTATAATAGTTTCGTCAACTTTTAAAGAACACTTAAAATTATTAAATAAAGTATTAGATCGTTTAAAATTCGCGAATTTAACTATTAATTTAAATAAATGTAACTTCTTCAGACAGGAATTAAAATACCTAGGATATATAGTGAATGAAAATGGGCTACGTACAGACCCTTCTAAAATAAAATCCATTGTAGAATTTCCTACTCCAAAAAGCAGAAAGGAAGTAAAAATGTTTTTAGGAACAGCATCGTATTATCGTCGATTTATTAAAAACTTCAGTACATTAGCAGCACCTCTTAATGCTTTGACAAGCACTAGCAAAACCGCTCCACCATTTTTATGGACGGAAGACGCGGAGAAATCTTTTAACGACTTAAAATCATCTTTAATTTCTGCACCGGTACTAGCGTGCCCTGATTTTTCCAAACCCTTCACAATACACAGCGACGCTTCAGGCTTCGGGATAGCTGGAACCCTTACTCAACTGGATGACGATGGGAAAGAACACCCTATCGCCTACACAAGTAGATCCCTTAACAAGGCAGAACGTAATTTCAGCGCGACGGAACGAGAGGCGTTGGCCGTCGTATTTTCCGTTGAAAGCTTCCGACCTTACGTCGAAGGCTTACCAACATTTAAGGTAATTACTGACCATTCGAGTTTAAAGTGGTTTTTTGACCTAACCAATCCAACTGGTAGACTTGCCAGGTGGGGTGTTAGATTATCACCCTACAATTTCGAGATCTTTCACCGCAAGGGTAAAGATCATGTAGTTCCAGACGCACTTTCCCGCGCTGTCCCAGTACTCGAGTTGAAACCAGTCGATGATGACACTTGGTACAACTCATTATTAGAAAAATGTAAAAGACGTCCAAGCTCTTGTCCAAATTTTCAGATAAAAGACAATAAATTGTACAGATATTCTAAGTGTAAATTTTCGAATAGTCCAGAATTCGATTGGAAATTAGTAGTTCCCCAAAATGAGCGCTCTAATATCCTCGAGTGCCATCACAGTGGAGATTTAAATCCACATTTCGGCGTCTTAAAGACGTACCGACGTATCGCACTTCGATACCATTGGCCCGGACTCTATCAAGACGTGGTCAAGTGGGTTCGAGACTGTGAGACTTGCGCAGCATACAAACATAGTCAGAAAAAGACACCTGGTCTATTAGGTGCACCTAAGGTCATTAACAGACCATTTGAATGCATAAGCATAGACCTGGTAGGTCCCTTACCACGCTCTCGTGCGGGTTTTATATATTTGTTAGTCGTTGTATGTTGTTTTAGCAAATACTGCCTTTTGTTTCCATTACGCCGCGCAATCGGCAAAAATATAATTCAATGCCTTGAACAAGGCGTATTTTTAGTTCATGGTATTCCAAAAACAGTGATTGCAGATAATGGTTCGCAATTCACCAGCAATGAGATGCAAAACTTTTTAAAAAAATACAATATACCAGAAGTACACTTAACACCTAAATACTGTCCTCAGGTGAACACAGTAGAACGATATAATCGTACAATAGTAACTGCCTTATCAATATTAGTAAAGGATGATCACAGAAAATGGGATCTGTCGATACCCAAAATACAATTTAGCATGAACACAGTAGTAAACGAGGTAACACGCTTCACACCCTTCTTTCTTCTCCATGGAAGAGAAGCAGTGCTTTGTGGTACTACATACGGTAACACAGACACTAATACAGATCTTATATCATTAAATTGCGCATCGCGTAGCACTTATGCTAATAATTTAAATTCCCTAGAGGAAACGTTCCCTAAAGTCCGTGAAGCTCTACTAAAAGCTCACGCGAAAAGTACAAAACACTATAATCAAAGCCGACGATATTTAGAATATAACATAGGTGATATAGTATGGAAGAAAACGTATCCACTATCGGATGCAAGTAAATTCTTTACGGCGAAATTTGCGCCGAAATTTGATAAATGCCGCATAATCAGAAAAATCTCTCCTATAGTCTACGAATTAGAGGACTTAAGAACGGGAAAGATTATTGGCAGTTGGCATATTAAAGACCTTAAAAAATAAATCGAATAACAATAAACGTTATAAAAATTATCACATTTTAATATATGTATACCTAAATACGACTGTTTATAGTCAAAAGACAACAAATTCAACTAGACAACATTGTGCGTATAAAACTTTTCTTACAAAAACAAATTTAAATAATAAACAAATAAATATATATATGTAAATAAATAAAAATTCAATAATCATTATAAATACTGAAAACCGAAACTTTAAACATTGTTAATTATAGTTCTTGGTATAATTCAGTCAGTTAACACTAATATGTGTTCTGTATGTTATTCATTCCATTTTGCCTGTACAACATTTTGGGCCAAAATCCTTGTAAAGTAGTAATTTACTACTAACACAGTAATTTAATGTTATGAGAGCATCATTAAAATTACTTGTATTTTTGTACGTAGTACACATAAAGTTTTTCTTGAACATTAGTATGTTTTAAGCATACACAGACATTATTTTAGTCTGAATTCGATACTCAGGAAAATATTCCTCTTATCGATTCTTATTTTTATTTTATTTAGTCAGGTTATCTGATACCAACTTACCACCAGTTTGGTGATACATAATTTCTTTTTCTAAGCTTTACTTATTATGTGTTAGGTTCTAAGATTAATGCTATTCGACTGTAATATAGTCAGATATTTTTTTTAGTTCATAAAATATAAACAGATCTTAATTTAGATCGTATTTTTTAATTTTTATAGTTTAGTTATTAAAACAGCTCTAATTATAACATTTCGTTTGTTCGGATTATAGGAACTTAATGTTACCCGTTTTAATTCATTATATTTCTATTTTAGAACCTTTTGCTACTAAGCAGTAATTGTTAACCGATAACACATTACGTTAACAATCGTGTTAAAAATTTCTTTTTAAACAAAATATTGAGCAATTGCAAAGACATGCAAAAATAGAATGAGCTATAGTTATGCTACATGGGACAAAGCAGTAATAATTTTATATTGTGCCCAAGTAAAGTATATTCGACCAGTTTTCCTGGCCGGAGGTTTGTATAGTGTAGACTAGAAATAAATCTAGCTACACGCAATTCCAGTAGAACGTCTCGAAGCGTAAAATTTGCTGTCGAGACCCTGATGATTTGAAAGATGAATGAATGTGAATAATATAAATATTACATTATATTATTTAGTATTAGTATGTATAGTATATCAATATTACACCATATTAAATATATGTTAATGAGTGATGATTTGAACTGAGATTTTTGAAAGAAATATGAGTGTTATTGGTATGCATAGGTTTTCTAGAAGGAGCATGCCTGAGTAAACAAACCCTCCGCTTGCCAGCAAAACACACAACGGTAGTAACGCTGATCGAATACATTAATTTATATACTTCGTATTTTTTTTTATATGGAATTAATTGCTTTTCATATTATTTTTCTAATATTGAATTTTTTTTCTTTCCTTCACGATGATTATTGGTCGCGAATGGATTTATTTATTTTCTTTTTCGTTTTATCTTTTAGTCTTATCTACATTAAGTTAGCTAATTAATTTTTTTTACTCGTGTAATTTTACAAATTTTTTTTTCTCAATAGTATGTTTTTTTTTCTTTTTATTTTGTTTCTCCTTTATGCGCTGGAGGGCCAGCCAGAATTTTACGGAGCAAAATTCCTTGAGGGGAGAGGCACTGTTACGTAGTAAAAACCCTACGTAAAATAATAATTTAACACATTTAAAATTACCGCCAAATAAACATATCAATGTCAGGTTGCCAACACTTATCTATGGAATCGTCGCCGCCAACACAACAACAACAAAATCGTTCACAAACAAAACATCTTTCTTAAATAAACTAAATAAAATAATCAAAATACATTTAAAAATACCAACATTAATTTAAATAAAATAAACTAAATTTAATTTCAACTTTTTCAAAACGGCAATTAAGAACCCGACAGTATCGGCTGAGTGCCTTAGTCTTCTCGTTTCTGAACGACACCGACAACTGTCAGCCGTCCTTAATTATACATTACGTGGAGCCTTTTTATTGTTTGAGCTGTCGTAATGTGATTGGAGAAATAGCAAAAGAGCCACCTTATTGGTTACGACTTCGAAGGTGAATACAGCCGCTGATAACCAACGGACTGAATGCATTCCCTTTTGGCTGCGAACCTTGGTCGACACTGGTCGTTGATAAGTTGAACACTTCGAACTAGGTCACCGACATCCAAATCGCCTCTCGTCAGGACCGTGGGGACATTTCGTTCGGCCACCTGAGTTTGGCCAGGAACCTTCTGAATATTAAGTACCCCTTCTACGGTCTCCTGTTTCACTAAAAGAACCCCGTAAGTAAACCTCGACTGTTGCAAATCTCTTTTTCTTAACCCTTTTATTTAATTTTTCATTATTAAAAGTTTCACATACCCTCATGTCTCAGTTGTCTTAAACAACCGCGCAAGCTAACGACAATTTCATATACCGAAGACTAATAGCGTGCCTTATGACGCGTTCCAGGTCTTCGGGGTTTTTTTTTATTACGGGAGCTGGTGTTTGGAGTTGGCAGTTGAGCCCTCCAACCCGCTCACTACTACCGCTGTAAGCTGATATAAGAAAAGCACGTGAAGCCAGGCTGCCGACGCGCCTGCCGTCTTCAGGCTAGCTGCCCACGCCGTTACCAGGCGTTACAGCTAAGCAAATACTTTTAATAACTAAATTCATGTTAACGGAACCGTCGTACCATCTTTGATTAATTTACTTCAGATCTATCAAATATATTATCAACTTTTCGTAACCAACCTTTATTAAATACAGTCTGACGCCTCTACAACCCCACTACTTGTGAACTATGTTTTTAAAGTCTCAAACTGCTCTGTTATAAATACTCTTCATATTTAATCTATTGTAGTCCATCGTGACTTATGTGCCACGGTCTCTTTTTAATAACCATTTTAACCGTATAAATAAATGATTACCAGTGATTCCTTTGTTTCATTTATAAGCACCGAATCACCAGGTAACAATTTATACTAATAATATTAGTATAAATTGTATTAAAATTGAATAACAGCTGGGACGCCAATTCACGTCTGAATTCTAAAGCAATTCAGACTGAAACGAGATTTAAGATATGTACCAGTATAAATATGTCTAAAAAAATAAAAAAATAACACCTTGAATTTGGAGCTTTTTGGTGACAATGATGTTTAATACATTACGAGTATCATCAGCAATATAGAATCAACAAGTTTTACTATATAAATTAACAAGTACTATGACCATTAATGCTTAGATTAAATTCCAAAGTGACATTAAGCTATTTGTATCTTAGCTCCGGCTGTCGGCGTCATTCACTGGTGTGGAAATTAAAACATACAAAACAACTTTACACGCGCATCGCCGCGCAATGGACCGCTGTGTTTAATTTGTTACCTAATTTTCCACTAAGCTTTAAACCAGTGGAGAAATGTTGAAGTTTGTTATCTTGCTGGTTGGATTTTCATGAAATGAGTTTGTTTGTTTGCTTGAACGCGCTATTCTCAGGAACTACTAGTCTGATTTGAAAAATTCTTTCAGTGTTCGATAACTCATTTATCGAGGATGGTTTATAATAACCTTCCTCGATAAATGAGCTATATCATCACGATAAGACCAATAGGAGCGGAGCACCAATGAAGAATATTTCAAAATCGGGGGTTTTTTTACATACTTTTTTATTAACTATTCCACGCGGACGAAGTCGCGGGCAGAAGTTAGTTAGTTTATATTGGTGTAAATAGTGCAATCACTATTTTCAAGATTAAATAGAATAACTGAAAGTATTCTCTAGATCTCAAATTGTACTGGCGGGGAGCGTTACAAAAAAAACATTTCCATACATTAAAAAAGGTAGAAATAATAATAATTGAAATTCTTTTAGATGAAGTAGCGGGAACTAATAAATCGATATATGACCATTATATCTAAAAAATAAAACAAGAAACGCAAGATTTACTGCGTGTTTTAAAACTTCTTTGAAACGTCAGATGATATCCGTAATCAAGATGCGTGTACAATACAATTGATTTTCCAGGTCGGGACCTTCGTGCGATTGTTCAATAGAAGATGAGAACGCATCAGCGGAACTGATGGCGCAATGTCGGCCGCCGAACGCAACTCGCACGATCGCGTGCTCAGGCGCAGGCGACTGCCTTTGCGGCAAGTGCGAATGCGATGCGGGGTACTCAGGCCGCTTTTGCCAGTGCAAATCGTGCGAAATCAGCATGTGAGTCACTAGATACCTTATATTCAGACGTACTTCAGTTTATAAAGACTTAGCCAGCCTCACTTGGAATACTATTTCTAAATGTAGGTTGGTGCTCTCTTACCTACTCTCACTTAAATCCATACAGCGCCGTATTGTTAAATTGTCGACAATCTAGCTCTGACAAACGGTTCAAACCCTTAACCCTTAGACGAGTCAGTACAGTCAAGAGTGTTGCAAAGTACGGTCGAGCTACTGCCTACATTGCTATTCTATTATTGCACCAAACCTTGATGACTGGAATTTCATCTATACTTCCTAGACTCTTGGCAGTCATCTACCGAAGGGGATCTTGCTCCTTCACACAATCTATATGCAAACTGAGAACGTTAGGTGGCTCTTCGAAAAGAACTGAACAGACATTGAAAGTTCTAATAAAGTAAGCGATTTCCCTTGGTGTTACAAATGTCCACAAGTGGGTAGTATGGTAATTTCTTTTTCAGCCAATCCCTGTCCACTGTTGGACGTAAGCCTCCCAAGCTCGCGCCAAATATCCCGGTCTCCCGTCTTCCTTATCCAGCCCATGCTGGCAACCTTGCGCAGGTCGTCAGTCCTGCGACAGACGTGACCGGCCCACTGCCACTTCAATTTGTTAATTTTGCGAGCTATGTCGGTTACTTTCGGTCTCTTACGGATGTCCTCATTTCTGACTCTATCTATAATAGAAACACCTAACATAGCCCGTTGAGCGACTTTGAATTTGTGGACCAGTTCCACTGTCAGTGTCTATGGCTCGGCACCGTATGTCATAATGGGTAGGATGCATTGCTCGAAGATTTTACTCCTCAAACATTGCAGAATTGCATAGCCAATTTGCTTTCTAGTAATCGGAAAGAGTTCCTTGGGCAGTGTTGCGGTGTGAACATTAATATTTTCTGTTGACAACAGTCATGGATGTTAGCCACCTGTGCTAGATCCAACACCGTTCGGAGATTGATAAGTTTTAATATTAGACCTTAATTTACTAAAACAAATAGTACTCGCATAGTATTACGAGAGTTTCGAGTCACCGATGCATCAGTTTTTCAACTTTACAGAGAAAATGGCTTAGAATGCGGCGGCGTCGGGCGAGGAGTGTGCGTGTGCGGTCAATGCGCTTGCACAAATGGTTGGAGCGGCGACGCGTGCGATTGCACAAGCAAGACCGACACCTGCAAGGCACCGGGCAACGATGAAGTTTGTTCAGGACATGGCGATTGTGTTTGTGGTATGAATAATATATTCCATTATATACCTTGAGGTCGTATCGTATTCGAGATCAAGGAAAAATCTTTAAGTAATAAATTAAATATAAAAAGTTGTATTCGAGCATTAAGAGTTCCTGTATGCCTGCCTTCAAAGAAAAAAAAATATGAGTAATGATATACAGATGATTCTCTCACATCAATTTTGTTTTGGGTATAGTGTCGACCTAGAAATTTTTATTGCATTTTCAGTTTAGCGTTCTACTTCTGCTCTTTTAACATTATTGACACTTACCTCGTTATTGTTAATTAAGAGTGCGTTGCCTTTAAATTGCTATTAGTCATCTGGCGTGATATGAAGTGGTGACTTTGTTTTTATTGCTTTTATTGCCCATTTATTCCATGATGTTGTCTCTACAGGTGACCAATAAAACCCCACTTAATAAGATCTAAATATTACTTTCATCAGGTTTTTTACGATTCAACGAACAGCATTTTGCTGACGCTGCCGATTACTTTACGCTACTTTAGTATAATAACATCAGTATAAATAATGCTCACAAATACTTTTGTGATTGAGTTGCTATCAAGTCTTTACGAGCTGCTATTAGTCGTAACATACGACTTCAACTACCACTAAGTTGAACCCAGGGATCAGCATCCAAGAGCTAATAGTACGTTATATCATATCCCTGAAAGCAACTAGGTGTCTTTTCTTCACTCTACTCAACAAAGCACTAGCAATCCACAACTACTGCCAACATCCACTACACTACAACCAAGAGAAAGTGTACAAACTGTACAAGTTTCATTACGATATTTTCCTTTCATCGCCAGCCCGTGGATGGTGAGCAATATGAAAATTAGGTCAGAAACTATCTTTTATGTGATTGCATTCTTTTTCAGACCGGGACTTAAATCCGCATCATCTTGAAAGGCGAGTGCTTCAACTTCTAAGCTACCATGCCTTTTTGGTTTTTGGAGTGACGGAAAGCACAGTTAATAAACCGACCAAAAGACGAAATATGATTAGTATAACGCTGACATGTGATTTAATCTTTCACGAGAACGTGATAGTATTTCGATCGTGGTGATAAAACAGTTCAATGCTCTTTTTTCAGGGAAATGTCAATGCGCCGGCGCAGATGAAGACAGCGGTTCCGTGTATTCGGGCATATTCTGTGAAACTTGTGCTACTTGTGAGAATCCCCTGTGCGCGCACGCTGAACCGTGCGTAACGTGCCATCTAAACAGTAGTTGCACTGATCTATGTACTATCGGCACGGTAAACTATACCGTTACTGAAAAAATTAACGATGTTGGTAAGTAATTATTTATCTTAGCTTTTTTCGATCAGCATTGTTTTTAAATTAGCGCCATCTTTCTATTTGTTGCTAGTATTTACAATGTTGTATATAATGATTATAAGTCGTTACATGCCGACAAAGAGTGAATACACATCTGCCTGCTATATACCTGGTATATTACCTTTCCCCATTTTGACTTATTTTGTTTACTTTGTGTTTACAATTTGTAATTAAGAAAAACATTCCATTGTACTTGTTTTATGGCAGTCGTTTGGCAGGTGTGTCGAACTAATTCTTGATGTTATTATTTTGCGTCGAGGCATATTGTATTTATACAGAATAAAAGGAGTGCCCGAACGGAGGGGTGGGGCAGTCAAGCTAGGATTACCATACGAGCAAGACGTACATTCAATAAGCGATATAGTGACGGATTTTGCGCGTTTTATTGAATCGTGCAGTTTGTACTGGTTGCGTCCAGTTATATTTATACCTGTGTCATACGTGTTTGTATAGTTCTAATAAACTCTATAGTCATTCCAATGGCATTTTAATTCGAGTCCGCTCTTAACAATATAATAATTATATCGAATAATTTAGTATGTTTTCCAGGTTTGTATTTCAACTGTTTTCATGAAATGGGAAATCATTCGGTTACAATAGACGCTTAGAGCCGCGGTAGCATAGTGGTTTACGCACTTATCACTAAAGGTTTATTAGTTTACATAGTCTAGGTATGGGAGAGTTGGCACCAAGAACGGTGCGACGTAAATTTTTGGATGGCCCCGTACTAACTCGATTTAATGCTGATTTCTAATAAAGCACTGCGACGCGATCGGCATCCTATTCTTGGATCGGCATCCTTTAGCCAGCTTCACTTTGAGATTCCGAGACTCCGTCTTTCTATCAATGGTTTAAGATCTGGGGTAACCGGTTGATCGGTTAACATCGCTAGAAAGATGCAGTGGAAGTCATTAATTGTGGTTTCAAATTTATTCTCTGCATATCTCAGGTGATAAATGATGTATTGTGGTTTTGTATCTTATTCTGCGGTAGAGATTATTCCAGAAAGTGTTAAGATTACCTTTTTAACAGTAGCTTGCGGTTAATGCGGTGGCAATTAAAATTATAAGTCAGCCACTATTATATTTTCTTTTTTGTGATTTATACGAAACCGGAATCGTTATAAATTCAACAGTTGTTTTTAAGTTTATTTCTATTAATATTATAAGAAAGAATACATGTTTTTTAACCGACTTCCAAAAGGAGGAGGTTCTCAACTTGTTTTTTTTATGCATGTACCTACGTACACCGATTACTCTGAGATTTATAATCCGATTTACGTGATTCTTTTTTAGTTCGATGCGGAATAGTTCCCATTTAGTCCCCTAAAAATTTAACATACATTGGCCCAGTAGTTTTCATTTTATGAAAAAAAAATCCACTGCGTTCCATATTATGTACACCGATTACGCTGAGGTTTGTGATCAGATTTACGTCATTCTTCATATTTGGTAATTTTGGCCTATTTGGTCATTTTGGCCTATTTGGTAATTTTGGCCTATTTGGTCATTTGGCCTATTTGGTCATTTTGGCCTATTTGGTCATTTTGGCTATTTGGTCATTTTGGCCTTTTTGGTAATATTGGCCTATTTGGTCATTTTGGCCTTTTTGGTCATTTTGGCCTATTTGGTCATTTTGGCCTTTTTGATCATTTTGGCCTTTTTGGTCATTTTGGCCTATTTGGTCATTTTGGCCTTTTTGATCATTTTGACCTTTTTGGTCATTTTGCCTATTTGGTCATTTTGGCCTATTTGGTCATTTTGGCCTATTTGGTCATTTTGGCCTATTTGGTCATTTTGGCCTTTTTGGTCATTTTGGCCTCTTTGGTCATTTTGACCATTTTGATTATTTTAGCCTTTTTGGTCGTTTTTGCCTATTCCGTCATTTTAACCATGACGGTCACTGTGGTCTTTTGGTCATTTAGACCATTTTGGCCTTTTTGGTCAAGTTTTGTAATTTATTTTGTTGACAGATAGACGGGGGATGGTATATATAATTAGCGATATAAAATGAAGTGAATCTTCCGTGGGCAAATACATAAAAATATAATATAACCTGTAGCACTTGCTCTATAAACAAGAGACACGCACTAAAGGTTAACCCGCGGCGCAGCCGCGGGGTAAACTCTAGTACTTATATATGGCAAAAATAGGAGGAGGCCTATAAAAATTAAAGAATTATTAGGCGTGATCATTGATCAAGTAATAATGGCTGTTATTTTGTTTTTTTATTACCAAGGTTTCAGTTTTACATATACAGTTGGAAGTCTTTAAATGCATTTGAATTTGAAAAAAAAATAGGTATACCGGATTTTTTTGTCGAAAACTACAAGAGCGACGGATTGCTATAATAGATTTTCTTTTTAAATATATATCAATCTATATATAGTATTAGTTTGAAATTAACATTTTATACTTTATTATTGATTACATATTATTGAATACAATGTAAGAAAACTTAACTTATTTGTATTGTATTCTACCCATAGTCCCTCAAGACTATAAGTAGAATACTGAGCCCAGATCACCGTCTTCTATGGGTAAGGTGCCCAGAAGGCTGGCTACGTTTCCTCGCTGAAATAATTATATTCAAATGATATTTTCTTTAGTTCGCTACTACAAGAATTGTCTCGTATGGTGTCAGTCAAACACCCACGATTTGCTTTTCTTAATATTCGTGAATACTTGACCAATTTAGATGCACAAAGCTGTATTTAGAAAAAAATAACAACGATATGATCTTGTTTTGTTTTCAGAAGTAGCAAGCACGGATGAAACATCATGTATACTCCGAATGGAAGAAGGTGATTTAGAATGTGAATACAAATACACTTACACTGCGACATCCAAATCTATGGTGACCATGGAGATTGTGGTTCGATCCAAGGAATGTTCACAAGCAACCAGTGCTAAGATGGCGACCAGTGGCTTGATTATAATGGCTTGTGTCGTAGCAGCAGGACTTATTGTAATATTAGCGATAAAGAGCGCACAGATTGTGTCAGACAGGAGAGCTTACGCGAAATTCCTTAAAGAAGCAGAGGAGAGTAGGAGACATATGCAAGAATTAAATCCTTTGTACATATCGCCGATATCCGAATTTAGACTACCGGATGCATTTCCTAGAGATAAGCATGATTGAAGATATTTTTTAAATTTTGTACAAATTAGTCTAAGAGAAACTTTTAAAATTATATTTTATATGTTTCGGAGTATAAACAATTTTATAAAAGCGTAATAACAAGGAAGTATTGTTATTTTTAAATGATAGCATTAATATAATTTAATTATTTATACAAGCGATTTACATAATAATTAACCATTTAGTTGGCTGTTAATTTACCTAAGAATATTCAGTATTCGGTTACATAACTCTTATGTCATGTAGATAATTTTATTGTAAATTATGTTTATTTTATATATAATTTATTTTAATGGTTATGACAAGTACTTAATTTAAGTCAATTTAATTTTAAGTAATTTAATTATGTGTTTGAGTATAAATAAGTTACATTTTCTAGTTGGAAGTTTTTAATATTTTTTGTGATGATAACTACATAACTTGTTATTAAATAATTTCCAAGCATTTTAAAGTGTCTCTCAGTGAGTGCGGGGGCAACATGGATATTTTTTTTGTTTATATCATTATGCATGACAAATATAATATCGTTAATCTTTTGTTTGCATTTTAGATATAGATTTGGATTAACGTTCTTGCAATCCATGAAGGCGAGCAGCCTTTACTTATGGTTGAACGTATACATACAAATTGCGATAATGTGCGTGTCTGACGGAACGATCAGTTGCAAACGTGCTGTCCACTCACTTCTGGTCTCACGCACACATAGATACAGGTTTACCACAAGTAAAACCCACTCGCCTTCGTGTAAGAAAATAATAAATGCATGGTAAGTTTAAAAACTGCAAAATGTGCTAATTGGTTCGCGCCGTCATGATCCATGTCCAGATTACCTACTAAGGTGTATTTGCCTTGCCGGGTGTTTCTATAGTTAAATGTTTACTTAAATTCTAAACAGTAACACTTTTGTCAGATATAATTTATAACAGCTATTATGGGAGCTGCATACATATAGTCATCGCAGCGGACAATGAACTACTGGCAAGCGCAATGCGGGAGCGCACATATTAATAGTTGCTCTATCTCGCCCGTACACCATCCGTCTCGCTTACACACTGCTATACATTGTACTAGCAGTGCGAGCTGTTAATATTTGTACTTAAGGTTACCGTTTCCAAAATAAATTAGTTCAGTTCAGTTTATATCAGCACTTGATAGTGAATACTACTCTCTGCCATCTGAAGTATCATTTTCATTATCCCTACCTTCTCACTGCTACACTGTTAAAAAGACTATATCCGTGTTTAGTGTAATCCTATTGCCAATTATATTCCCGTCATTTTCTGTTGTAGAAAATAATGCTAGTCTCTTTTGCACTCTGAATAATAGTTATAGTTCCAAAACATTGAATAACAGGGTTTGCGACTTAGACTGGTGTGATATTTAACCGATTGTTAAAATAAAATAATCTCAGTTTAGGCACGTGTTTATCTTATTTTAACCATCAGCCTTAATATATTTTTATTCATAATAGTTACCATAATTAAGTTTTCTACTTATTGTGCTGTTTTCGTCAATCATGTTTGAATTGTTACCGTTTTTGTCAAATAATGTTCTTAATTTATTGAAATTTTGAAAAAATCAATCCGTCGAATGTATTCAAAATAAAACCATCGTCAATATTTTGATTTTTTATTATTTCCCATCGTTTTCATTACTTAAAATATTTTATTCTTAATTAAGAATAATTTTCTCACCTGTTCGTGAATATTGTTACAAACAATGATATAGGTAACGTATTGTTATTATGTTATTCGTTCATTAAACTTTTATTAGAAAAACGTTTTAGCTAATTAAAAAATACATATATTAAAAAATCCGTTTCACAAGAGGTTACCTAGCCATTATTTCTATCTTATTCGATATTTACACGATACTTCAGTAAAAATATTTTATTAGCAAATCTACATTGGAAGACAAAAATGTACTAAATAACAATTGGGATAATAAGTAAAACGATATCACTCAAAACATGGATGTTTTCAATATAACTTGTACTATTTCTCACTAACTTGTTAAAAAAATATAAGTACTAAAAATCTGTAAAGGTAAAATTCACCATTAAAATAATTTCCATTTTTTATAGTCAAAATGTGGCTAACAGACACAAAACCCGCCTGGTGGTAGGTAGTCACCACTATGTACGGACGCTTGCGACACCATTAGCTTTGAGGTTTGCCAGGTATAATGGAATAGTATGCAGATATAATCAAATAACGATATGTAAAAAAATATTTACGTATGTAATTATCGATATAATAGGGTAAATTGTATTATTTGGCCCCCCTAAATTATTGGCAATCTATTAACTAAGTAACTAACACCGTTGGCTTAAAGTCCCAGAATGTGTCTTGGTCTCCGAAACGAGAACACGCCACCAGGGACCCAATTCTGTTATTAAAATCTTTTCAAAATTGCAGGCCACTATCGTCTCAATTGTGGGTTTGCCTGGTTTCGGTATTCTGTTAATTTTGATTGTGTGCCCGTGCCGAAATATGTTGGTAGCATTTCAATATTTAATCAATCAATCATTTCGGCTAACGCCATTTATGCTAATGGCGGTACAATTTTTTTCTAGCATTATTCCGCCGCGACGATATCGAGAACATATTGTGGATTTAGTAGAATACGAATTTTTACACTATAGCAATGAAATCCTACTTTGAATATCTTCGCAATGGTGAGATATAGCAGAATTGAGCCCCTGTTTCTATACTGTGCGATCTCTTACCAGTTATGGGCTTGAGGGTTGACCTATGTGAGCTTCAAAGCTCACACAGACCAGCCTGTAACTCTGTTCCTCCGCCAGTGCCTGCTTGGGGCGGCCGACTCACCTTCACTCTTCGATCCTCTCCCATCCGTTTCAAGTAACCGATCCAACGGAGGCGGTAAAATTTCATTGGCATCCTTAGCATCATTAGTTTATTTAAAACATTAAGAAATTTTATTTTTTACCCATACAATGATAATAATAATACTACCGTCTATTGTATGGCTACAAAATTTTAAAAATATTTAGATTTCAAAATATTTTTAAATAGATGATTACATACCATGTTTATATTTTTTACAAAACCTTATCAAATAAAATTTAGTATTTATGGCATATAAGGTCTCAAGTCATATATAAAGCATGTATTGACTATGACTATAACATGACGATTAACCCAGTAAAACTGTTTGAAAAGCTTGTAAATCGTACATAAATAGATGGCGCCACCATTAATTAATTATATCAATATTTTAGTTTTGTTATTTACAATAGGTTTTTAAGCGCAAACAATTTTATTTACACAAATCAATCAAAATTTTACTTTTAACTTATTTTTCTATTCAAATTTTGACTGATTAGGCCTAAGTTACAAATAAAAAAATCGAAATAAGAATGGCCATGATGCCATTAGTCATGTAGGATTTAGTCGATCATCAAAATACGTTATTTTGTGGGCGATTCTACTCTTCGTCCATAGTAAGACCCTAATTCGATAACTGATTCACGTGGAAACCGATGTTTCAGACCGTAACCCGTCAAATAAAAAATGTATGTCAACCCTATACCAATTCATACACTCAAAATACTTTTAAATTTGGTTACATAACCACATCTAGCGTCCGTTTCTTGAGTAATGCTCTGAAATACGGGCCTTTGTATGAAAATAAAAAATTGGTAAATAGTTTTCTTTAATTTTACTTTAAATTTAAATGCCCGTCAAACCTTTTCCTATTTAACAGCCGATTTTTCAACTACCAGATAAAATTGTTCATAGAATAAAACACAACATGGAGAAGAAGAGACAGTTGCATAAATAGACTAGCTGGATTGTTTCAGTTTTAAATTTAATTTAATACCGATAACTTTTATATGGTGTTTGAAAAATTGGCCCTAAGACTAATAATTTACAAAACATTTAACCATTTTAAGGCCCCATACCAAATCTTATACTTATAATTTTTATTTACAAAATCAGTAGACATAAACCTGAAATATATATGTAGATATATGTAAAACATGAACAGAATATGTTTCGCTTTAATAAGTGAAAATTTAAAAGCAGTAGATGCTTATAATTTTTATAATAATATTATATGTAAATTATTTATTCACTATATTTTAACAAACTATCATAGAATAACGCTCCTTAACAATTTGAGAAGGTTACATATGACAACATTGTAATATTTGTTAATTATAAGTAATATTAATGATTTTTAACCGACTCACATTAATATGGTTAAAACAACTAAGTAGGTACGCGTAATTACAAGTAATTAACTTCATTGCAAGACCACATTCAATGTCAAATACAGTAATCGTTTACATCCTAGTGAACAAATCACAAGCAATTTACGGCAAATAATGTTTACCTTGGATTGTTTCACATTAATTAACGTAATATGAACTCAGAACAACGCGATAAGATCATAGCGCTCGTGTAGACGGCACTGAGAAGCTAGCATCGTGCTGATATTCTAGAAAGTTCTGTGATATACGACGTGTTGTTAGCCCTCCCTTGCCGCTGCTTTACCCTTGAATCCATATTACAGCGAAAGTTAGAGTTGCGCTTTGTCCAAACAGTGTAGCGGCGACATGGCGACGGCAGCGCGACGGTGGTATCGTGTACACGTGCGCTTAACTGTCTCTTTTTAAATATAGTTACTTTTATTGTAAGGTTATTTAATGATTTAAAGGGAAAACGCTTTGAACATCAAAGTCTCTATCGAATTAGACAATATTATCTATATTAAGCGCTATTAATAAAATCTCACAGTAAAAAGGCACATTCATAGCTCTTTATAATTTCAATAACTAATCAATATTAACAATGACAATATGTATATAAGAAAGTATTGTTTTCATAAAACAATAGGTATATTTTTACATTATGCACATATGTATGCCAGAAGTGTTATTAACATCATCGCAATTTCAAGCAAGTTGTATCGCTAGCCTAAGCTCGCCAAGTACTGGAAGCTTCACTATTCGCAGAAGTTGTTTATCGCTACAACTTTTTGACCATTTACACATTCGGTTTTCAGCAAGTTTCACGAACTTTAAAACTTCGAGAAACAGGCTTTCTTCAAATAACTAGGTACACACAATTTATAGAAATTCAAGTCTGGAAGCACTATTGTATATTCTAAACCTCGTTTATACATTCTTACACTAAGATTGAGATATGTTGAGGAGGTCAAGCAACACGTGCATAACAAAATAATAAATTTAAAATGTATGATTGGAATTCCAACCTATCTCTGAGGACGAAGATCGGGGTCTATAAGACCTACCTCCGCTTGAAGCTCACTTATGCGGCTCGAACATCTTATGCACTGTGCTCGGCCATACAAAAATCTAAAATCAAGGCTCGAAAAACAGCGCCCTCCTAGTGTGTGTAGGAGCGGGTCAGTACGTCAGAAATGTTGTAATCACCTGTCATGTGGGCATCCCTAGCGTCGAGGAATTTGTGGTGATGTTAGCGCAAAAAATGTTTGATCGTGCTGACGCAGGCGGTCAGACATCGCTCCACGGGATCGCCCTCATATACAGGCGTCCACCGGACCATCAACGCAGTTGGCTGCCGACCACCAGCGATCTCATACGCTCGCATTATCAGGGTGATGTTACGAGAGCCGTTGAGAGACCACCGTTTTGAGGGAAGGCTCTAACGGCGCTAAATCACACCACTGACGGGTAGTCGCCCATCGAGTAGAAGCCGGGGCAAAGAGGTCTTCCTCGAAGCCTTAACTTCCTTACCACCTCTAATGGCCAAGAGGAAGACCACCGAGAGAGGCCCTTTAGGTGATAATCGGAAAATTTGAAGTGTTTTCACTCCCCTCTAGCAGATACAGGACTAGACAATCTTCAACCATGTATAGCCACCCCTAACATTCATACATAATATTCTATAAACATTTTTTGAATTGGAATGAATTATTTTAGGTGTTAGTTTGTACACATAAGTATTGTTCTACATTATGAACCTGAAATAGCTCTCTATTATTTACTATGGTCTGGGTGTCGATTGAGTTGTAATTGTAACCCATAACACAAGCGTAACTTGCTTAGCTTGGGGATGTACAATGCGGGTGTTTGTCAGCCGATTTATTTATTAATTATTTAATATTGTATAGGAGCGAATTCGAATGTAACAATTATTTACAATATTGACAAAAGGTAATATTGGAAAAGAATAATCATCACCGTTATAATGTAAGAAACTTACAATTTATGATACAGAAATTTATTTGTAATATGTGTGTATATTACCTATTTAAATTTAAACGGCCTTTAAGCTCTCTTACAGTTGCAGATATTATAATTATGTGCGCAAAAGCGTACAAAATTATTAAAATATTTTTCTGTGTTTTGTCAGACATGTCTTTCTGGTCTGGGTGGAGGCACAAGGCTCATTGGCCGCGATTCTCTCTTCATACTGATGTCAGGTAGGGAGGTAGAGCTTGTCTCGTGGACACGAGAAACCGATGGTGGGGAGGGTACTGCATCAGGGACCATCCCTCGGATGAGCTCTGCTGTACACTGCCATGGCACCAACCTGGAAATGTAATCAATTCACTTATTACCTTTTAAAGCTCTTTAAAAAAATAAATTAATAAAATAAAAAACTAAATATGATTAGATAGATAGATACACTTCATTTTACACCAAAGTAAATGATTACAAAAAATCCATATTTAAAATTACATCTAAGCAATACTGCCTTATCGCTCAAAGCGATCTCTTTCAGGCAACCTAAATGAAAGGAAATTCCTAGCGAATGTGACGATGTAGGTGGTGCAGGAAAAAGGGACAATATATACATAAATACTTAATAGTATATTAATACTAATTAATGAGGATTTGATATCAATGGATGGATGATTGATCTCTTAAGAGTAGAAATAGAATGTGACTAGGTCACAGTCTTCTATAGGTAATGCTCAGAGGCCAGAAGGTGGGCTACGGTTCCTCGCAGGATCGCCATACTGATCCGTTGTCCGACGTAGACATTATGCGTCTGATCACTTGACTGAATAACAATCCTTCCTATTTGTATAACAAATCCAAATAGTATAGTAAAATATCAGCCAAAAGTGTGTAGTCCACGCTCACTAAAATATTCTGTTCAGCTCCCCTAGACAAGTGGCATTAGCGCTAAACGAATAGAATAAAAAATGTATGGGAATGACATATTGTTACGGTAAGTATTATGTCCTTCTCATACAGTATAATAACGCAACTAATAATGTCCACCGGGTTTTTCACTTCACTTCGGATCTAATCGGTGTGAGTTAAGAAACTTACAAGAACATTGTGTTTATTCAAGTGGATATTCAAATGAATTAACTATTTGAATTTTTATGTGAATTTTTATTCAAATGACTTACCTATACAGTAAAGGTACGTAAATGGAGATACGTTCTATTTCTACTTTGTAATGACATGTTTTGGAATGTTAATATTTTTTATTCCAAAATATATTTTTTACAAAGATTTTATTAATATTACATAAAAAATATTTGTACAAAATGAAATTAAAGTAAATTATGTAACAGCTAAAAAAATATAGGTGAATTAAAATCCGGTTTTCAGGTGTTAAATTCAGTTGCACAATATTATGTGGCTTGCTTGCTATTACCGATGCCAGGAAATATTCTATGTTCATGTCCAGTTTCTATTGAATAACTATATCAAATGTCATGAAAATAGATTCATATTCCAGTTTAAGACAAAACATACAAATACGTTATATTAAAAACTGATTAATGCAATGAGTGCGATAAATTCAACAAAGTCTAAGATTTGTAATAGGTCTTTATCGGGTCAAGGTCCGTTTAATGTATATTAAAAAACTGGTTTGACAAGAACATGATGTAATAAAATGAATCTCATTAAACAACGCATAAACATAATTCTCCATTTGTATCTAAAATAACGCACGCCTATATCGGTCAAGGGTATGTAAAAGTAAATTTATAAAAGACGACTGGCTTAAAGTATGGGCTCTTTTTACCTTCTAAAATTAACCGTTGTGCTAATCTCTTTTTGGGAATTTGTCGTGCGTTTCTCTTAAACAGGGAAACCCGAGCCCGGTATTATGACGTTTACGGGCTGATATAGGTCCCGCCGCGTAAAAAGAACGCTGAGCGGATAGTGGAGGGGATGTGTCTGCGCAGGTGTACAGTCGTATCCTAAATTATCACCCCGTCTCGCCCCCTTCATACCACCAATTTGATCGATAAAACGCTCACTGCGCAGGTTCAGAGCCAGCGTTCTTTTTACGTGGCGCGAACTATATTAATTATTATAATAGAACGAATCTAATTGTGTGTACGAGCTATAAAACATATCTGAATAAATTAAATTTAATGCGGATGGAATTGCATACTCGAGTCACTTACTATTGTTTGTATGTTACACTAGCTAATTTCAGAAAAGCAATTTTGGTTTGCATTTCGTTTTAAATAGCCTAGGCAGGTCAATTGAGGCACACGAAACTGTAGGCCTCAGCTAGTTTGAAGTAAGAATGATGATTAGGTACCATTTGCAAGAACTTACCATCTAGCCGAGACTAATATACGGAAGTAGCCTGGAATGAAGGCGTAGGGTTCATTGGTGCGAATCGCGAGCACCACCCGATCTGCCACCTCGTTAGAGTTCAGTTGTGGCACGAACCTGCAACATAACGATAATCAAATAAAATATTGTTATCTAACTACTCTGAGAAATAATATTGTAATTTTTCTACATTTTAATATTCATCGCTCTGTCAGGTTATATCATATATACTTATACGTGATACCCTTTTTACGAAAATTGCGCGGATGGAGGAGTATGAAATTTCTCACGCTTATAGTTTATATAGAGAAGAAGCGACGAATGCTAATATTGTTTAAAAATTATGCATAAAAATAAATTAAATTAATAAAAAACATTACACACCCTACTATGTATTTGACACACAAACGCATATATACTCTATTGTTTACTGTTCAAGTTAAATTAACAGTGTAGCCTTGGCGAAATCTGTGAATATAGAATAATTATAGTCTTTGACATTTATTACTATGATCGAATTTCGAGCATGGGCGACCACTAGTTATTGTAATTGTATGTGTAGGTACTAGCAGCCGCTACTTGGGGTTGTTTTTTGCGGAATGTTTAATTTTGGTTTAAACACCGATTCGGCCTTGAGCGGTGAGACGGGGAATCTGAAAACTAAAATAAATGCTCTAAGACGTAATGTGATAGATATATCGAAAGCACGTATCGTATCCTCTGGATAACATGTCAGGTGGTATGTATGTATGTATGTATGTAAGTCAACGCGGTTACGATCATAGGAAGCGTCTTCGGTCAACGGAGTAGTCCTGATAATGTCTATTAGGTCTACAAATGCACAGGTGGCCCTGTTGTGGCGGTCATCGACACTAGCAACACAATAAAAGTGTGATCAGTATTTACTCCATATGCGGCCTAATTAAACACTTATATATCGTACATAAAAACTGCTTTATATTACTTCAATTTTCTTAATAATCCAATGACAAACACTCACCTTGATTTAACCTCCTCAAACATGCCCGTTGATCTGATAAAATAGGGACATATTAAAGAAGTCCGGACACCTTTGATTCCTTTAACTTCTAACTCCAATCTTAATGCCTCATCGAAGCCGCAGGCAGCGGCTTTGGATGAGCAGTAGTCGACTAGCTTGGCAACGCCGACGTAACCGGCCATGGATGCGATGGTCACTATGTGACCGTCGTTGCGCTCTATCATTGTGGGCAGGAAGGCTTTGACTGTCTGAAATTGAGCGAAACTTGTATAAACAAAACAAGGGGTAATCAACAAGTAGTAGGGGCCCACGATGCTAAATGGGGATTTACTCGAGCGTCATAGAGACCTATTGGGTTGCAAGTTGTCAGATTTTCTAAGGGGGTGTTAAGTGAACCTAAAAAAAGATCTCATTCAATAATCTGACGATTTCGATGTGACGCAATCTCGCGACCATTATGTGTTAAAAAATTCACCATTTTGAAATACCCCAGCGCATCAGATTAAGATATATTTATATGGTTCATCTTTAGGTACTAGACGCGCTGTCTCATAATCTGACGATTATCTACAGGGATACGCCTAACCTGACAAAAAAATCATTGAACTTAATTATTTGAAAGGTTAAAGAGGTTATTGATAACTTAAATGATTTTAAATATACATAAGATAGAATTTCTATTTTCATAAGCCGTAATAATATTTTGGTCAAAATTTCGGACAAACTAAAAATTTTAAAATATTAAGCATCGTATAAATAGCAGAATTTATTTTGGAATCACAGACAAACACTTCAATTTGGAAACAGAAGATTCTCAAATCCAATGGATATTTGCATCACCAAAAGTGTTGGCGGCCTGGAACCTAGCCATTGATGCCGGAATATAACTCCTAACGGTATAGTCTAGACTAGCCCCTTTGCCCCTAACCACCCCTAGGTAACCACCTAGGGGCAAATGCCGTACCCCCTAGCTGTGGGTTGTTTTGACGCCACTTACGACTGGCCTTGTCGTCAGCCATTTGCGGTCCACTGCTGGACGTAGGCCTCCCCAAGACGGCGCCACTCAACCCTGTCCTCCGATTTCCTCATCCAGCGCCTACCGGCGACCTTGCGTAGGTCGTCGGTCCATCGGGCTGGAGGGCGTCCGACACTACGTTTACCGAGACGCGGTCTCCAATCCAGGACTCGTTTGCTTCATCGGCCATCGGTCCTGCGGCAGACGTGACCGGCCCACTGCCACTTCAACTTACTAATTTTACGAGCTATGTCGGTTACCTTGGTTCTCCTTCGGATATCCTCATTTCTAATTTAATCCATAAGAGAAACACCCAACATAGCTCGCTCCATAGCCCGTTGAGCGACTTGAAACTTGTGGACCAATCCTGCCGTCAGTGTCCATGTCTCGGCCCCGTAGGTCAGGACGGGGAGGACAGACTGCTCGAAGACTTTTGTCTTCAAGCATTGCGGAATGGTCGACGAGAAGACTTGACGAAGCCTACCGACTTATTACTACGACTGGCAGCTTGGCCGTAAAGCTTAATATTCTTTCTCCGTACTTGGACGGTTTTTCTTTGATCGAGTCAAAATTAGAATAAAATAGTGTTTAACTTACCCAAAAATGAGCTAAGACATTGACATCAAACGTCCTTTGTATAAGATGGTCTGGTGTATCAAGCAAGTAATGGCCTGACACGACGCCTGCATTATTTATCAAAAGGTTTACCTGGAACATTAATAAGTACCTTACTACCTTAACCTTCGGTATGAAAGGTCAATAAATAATTGCACTATAGAGGACATTGACATTAAACATATTTTTTCTCAACAACGTAACATCGCAAATAATATAAACAGATAATAAAATGAGTGCTGCCGTCCAACGTGGAAACGTCGCCAGCATATTGAGGACGTTCCCAACTTACGGTGGTGATATGGGACATTGGACCCATATATTTGTAACATTTTTTCTAAGACATGAAATTGTATTTAACATAACATTGAAAATTGATTATTATTATTATTATGTAAATATTTAACTGCTCAGTATTCTTCTTATAGTCTTGAGGGACTATGAGTAGAATACAATACAAATAAGTTAAGTTTTCTTACATTGTATTCAATAGTATGTAATTTTATAATTGTTAGTTGCATGTATAGTTTTAAATATATTGTAATTGATAATAGTAAATATTTAATAAAATAAGGGAACTGAATGATACGATAGCAGACCTCGGGCACCGAAGCGGACACTACGATCACAACCGAGAATTAACATTAGCATTATTAGAAATAATTTAAAATATTATTTGGCTATGATCTCCATAATTTTTGGTGAGATTATAAAAACATGTTCTGTTTTGGCCACCGTATATAGAAAAACTACTAAACTAAGAGCCTTACACGGAATGAGATAATTGGCTGTTAATTTTAAATAGGACAGTTTTACAACTCATTATTCAATGCTGGACTACATATGAGTTGTAGTCAAGTTTCTAATCTTTACATACAATCAATAGTTAATAAAAGCTGTATAGAATTTTATATTAATTTTATTTAGTCCTGATAGTAAGTAGGTCGTGGTACTTTTGGCTAGCACATTCGCGGCACATTGCAGTGACGTGGATTCGAATTCTAAATAAGAAGCCCGTAATAGAATGTATATCCACAGTTTTCTGACCTAATTCTTGTTAGAGGAAATCATAATCGAGATAACCAATGTATGAAACCCGCTAATCTGCCTTGAGCAAGTATTGCGGTGGCCCAGCAATTTAGCATTTTCGTGTTGCCCGGGACAAGATTTAAACTTTGGCGTTTACAAAACATATTTGGTAAGAATAGAAGCAATACTACGCAACAGAGTTAGCGCCCCTGGTTGCTGTCTTTGAAGACAACAGCCAGGGGCGCAAACTCTATGGGCTATTATTATTACATATTTGAATATGTAATCATAATAGCCCATAAACGTTCCGTTTGTGGGGTCGGACCTCACAATTTATTAGGAGAATGGACAGTACACCCGCCAAGTTTTTCGAAAAAGGCGAAAAAGTTTTATATGGTGCATGCTTTTCGGCCAGAATTCTTCTAAAACGTCTCATTGGAAACTTACACATTCCAATTCAAATTCAAAAGTTTGTTTTTATTCAAAATAAGTTTTACTTGAGAACACTTATTGAAGGTCATACGTGTTAGTTAAAATTTAAATTTACTCCCTATTCTATGTACACTGCTTTGCTACGTATTATTGCTTAAGTTCGGGAACCGATTGCGGCTTTAAGCTAACTCTAAACGAGTCTTGGCCTCCGAAACAAGAAAACTCTAATGCCTTCTGTTCAACGCTGTCTCCTGCCTGTCATAGGCTTGAAGTAACTACGGCTTTATGCAGTGCCTCCAAAGAAAGGCCCTTACTACAATACTATTCCTAAATATGTTAATGACATATCATTAGCTTTAATACGTTTTTCAATCAGGCATAGACATAATATACCACATTGCATTTTAAACCGTTAA
>CATKIG010000012.1:0-130000 GCA_949752895.1 Dendrolimus pini
GGGCGAGGTCTTGTTGGCGGTGAGTCTAGACATCGCCAACGCATTCAATTCCTTGCCCTGGGCATGCATTATGGAGGCGCTCCGATATTTCGGGGTGCCGACCTACCTCCGCCGAATAGTCGGGGCATATTTAAATAGTAGAGCCGTCACTTACCCGGTCCACGAGGGTTGGAATCGGCGAGCCATGGTGTGCGGTGTTCCACAGGGGTCGGTTCTGGGTCCCCTCCTGTGGAACATCGCATACGACTGGACCTTGAGGTGTCGGGTCCTCCCGGGCGTCAGCGTCGTATGTTACGCAGACGACACGCTGATCGCCGCGCGCGGGAGGACCCATCGGCAGGCGTGTCTTTTAGGCACGGCTGGGGTGTCAACGATAGTAGGCAGGATCCGGCGTCTTGGTCTGGAGGTGGCGTTGCAGAAGACCGAGGCCGTGATGTTTCACGGTCCTCGTAACCGTCCACCTCCAGACAGTAGCATCGTAGTAGGAGGCATCCGCATCGGCATTGGGGAGACCATGAAGTACCTGGGATTGGTCCTCGATGGCCGGTGGGATTTTTCGGCACACTTTCGGCAGCTGCTCCCCAGACTCAAGGGGGCAGCCGGTGCGCTGTCGCGCTTGCTCCCAAATGTCGGGGGGCCTAACGCCACGTGCCGAAAACTCTTCGAAGGCATCGTACGTTCGATGGCCCTGTATGGGGCCCCTATATGGTCGAACCGCCTGACGGCCAAAAACGCGGCGCTATTGCGTCAAGCGCAACGCATATTGGCCGTCAGGGCAATAAGAGGATACCGTACGGTGTCCTTCGAAGTGGCCTCGCTACTCGCCGGATCCCCCCCATGGGACCTGGAAGCCAGGGTCCTGGCGTCATTATACGTATGGCGCAAAGAAGCCCTGGCCAGGGGCACCAGACCCGCGCCTCGCGAGATCGAGGCGTGCCGGTCGGAGCTCCGCCAGGTAGCCGTGGGGGTCTGGGAAGTCCGCCTACGACGCCCCAGCGCGGGCCCCGCCACCATTGAGGCGGTGCGGCCCGTCCTGCACGAATGGCTAGGACGACGTCACGGCACCCTGACCTTCAGGCTGACACAGGTCCTGACGGGGCATGGTTGCTTCGGCAGGTACCTGTGTCGCCTCGGCCGCGAGGCAACGTCAGGGTGCCACCACTGTGACACGGGCGACGAGGACACGGCGCTGCACACACTCCAGGAGTGTCCAGGCTGGACAGAGCAGCGCCGAGAGCTCGTCGCCCATACCGGATTTGACACCTCGCTCCCGGCCGTGGTACGCACCATGGTCGGGAGCTCCACCGGATGGGACGCCGTCTCCTCCTTCTGCGAGCAAGTCATGTTTGCGAAGGAGGAGGCGGAACGGGAGCGTGAGCGTAATTCCCTGCTCCGCTCCCGACAAAGGAGGACGCGCCGACGCCGGAGGTCTGACCTAGACCTTCGGCCACCGTAAGCGGACGGCGCGGGTGGGGCCTCTAGGGGCATAGAGGTTCTCACTCACCCGCACATGCCGTCGAGATGAGAGCGCGAGTGTTCCGCGCGCGCTCATCTCTCTTCCCGTGGGGCGAGTTACAGACCGCCCCACGCCGAAAAGACCCAGTCGTCGCCGGGGGAGTAGCTCCCCCGGCATTGGAAGAGGCCCAGTGAGCGGGGCCCACGCCTGCCAGGGTAGCGGAGTTGGGAAAACCGCATACACGTAGCCCTGGCATAAGGCGCAGGACGGAACACCCAGGGGTTTTAGTGGGTATCCCTAACTGGGGAGTGGCAATAGCGTGGCACCGGTTCTGACCGGGCACGCTAGTGCCACCCCCGATCTGGCGAATCCCACACTATCTCACCAAGGTCGCGAGCATCCCCCAGGCTTCTGTGCCTGTCGCGGTCTAGTCCTCAAACGGATTTCCCCTGGCCAAAAAAAAAAAAAAAAAAAGGGTTGGGTTGGGTTGGGTTGGGTTGGGTTGGGTTGGGTTGGGTTGGGTTGGGTTGGGTTGGGTTAGGTTAGGTTAGGTTAGGTTAGGTTAGGTTCCCCCCAGGGGGTGCCGCCCTGGACTCCCCCCCCCGTCCAGGTAGCGGTACAAGGGGATGCGTCCCCGGGGCCCCGAGCCGCCACTGTCACATTCCCCATTCACTCCGTGACAGTGGTGTCCCACCTATCCACTCTCCAAATCCTTGTATTCCTTCCCTTCCTTCCAAACCTCCTCCCCAAACACCCTTCCAGTCCGACGCGACCGCCAGCGTTGAGCTCCGCTCCGCTGGCCGTCGAGGAGAGGGTGCGTGGTTCTGTCCCACGCACCCAGCGCGACGTTGTGGTGGCGGCGGCACAGTGGCGGGGCGAGAGTCTCGTCACTGTGCACTACGTCGAGCGTTTCCCCGTGTGGTGTCGTGGATCACGTCTCGCGGCCACACGGGACCGCGGGGCCCGCCTTAACCGGCCGGCCCAAGTGGATGAGCACCACAATAAAAAATCCCCTAACACTTAAGCTGCGGCGCAGGGCGATCTGTTTTGAGGCCGGGGGGGTAAACCCGGTCGTTACTGCGGACCACACCCAATTTAAGACGATAAAAAGTATAGTACTCGTGGGAACAGTTATGGAGAAATTTAAAAAATCAAAAACCGACGCTTCAGTGCCTGCGAAGGGCGGAGTAGACGTTCGTGGCGAGCCCGAGAAGGGCAAATCCAACCCGAAAGGGCCCGTGAAGGGCGGAGGAAAAGATGCGCCTGCCAAAGGCATATTAAAGACGAAAGAGCCCGTGAAGGGCGTGGAAAAGACCAGCGACGCCACTGACTCCCGCAGTAGACGGTTGAGTCGTGACGCCGCCATCGACAATGACGACCCCCTGTCCTTGTCCTCCTCATCATCTGAGGGCGAGGAAACAGAGACGGAGTCAGAGGTCCCAACCAAGCCCCCGCCCAAGACCCCGGCAAAAGAGTCGGACCAAAAGCGGGGAAGAGGAAGACCCCCTACCACCGGGGAGTATATTGGGCTGGCGAGCGCCAAAAAAGCGTACGTCGAGGCCCAACGCACTGCGCTCGAACTCCAGTGCGAAAAGGAGATTGTGGAGAGGACCAGCAACATAGCCACTACGAGGGCAACCAGGTCCAAGACCAGTTCTTGCCCTCCGAGTGAGATCCCTCCCGAATCTAACGCGGAATTTGAGCTCGCGGAGGATTTGAAGACGCGGGTTGACACGGCTCTGGCCATCGTCAACGGAGTGGCTAAGGTGAGTAAGGGGCTCAAGGGCACCTTACAAAGAGCCCTGAAAGAGGCGGTCATAGAGGTGAGAGAAGCCATGGATGAGCTCTCCACCCGGACTGCCACTGATGAAGTGACCCTGCTTCACGTGGAGAATCGGCGGATGAAGGCTGAGATAGCGGTCTTGCGCGGCGAGCTGGAGATCGTCCGAAAGGAGTTCGCCGCGGCCTGCGCAAGCCCCGTACGTCTTGTGGCACCAAGATCGCCAGAGCCCAAGACACCACCACCACCAACGTCGACCGCGAACCTCGAACAAAAAAGGTTCGCGGCCCTAGAGGAAAACCTACTCCTCCTCTTAGAGGATAGGTTCAAAACCCTGGAAGAGCGAATCGCTCCTACGCGACCGGCAACTCCATCTGCACCGGTCGCCTCTCCAAGGTCCGATCCTCCAGGTGACAAAACTCCTCCGCCGAGCCCCTCGCTCATCTCTGGGCGCCCGGCGGAAGAGTTCCCCCCGCTTCCCACCCAGCGGGAATCCCTGGAGAGGGCGGCACCCCTGCCGCCACCAAGAGCCCGCCCGGCGCCCCCTCCCTCGGCTGCAGCCGCAGCCGAGAGCTGGACGACGGTCGGCCGAAAGAAGAGGGCCAGAAATAGGGCCCCATCGTCGTCCGGCACCCAACCGGTCACGACCGCCGCCTGTGTGCAGTCCACCCGCACCGAGCGGCGACGAGGAGGAAGAAACCGTAAGGATAAGGACAAGGGGGATGTGGCGCAGGCCCCGGCCTTGCAGCCCCCCCCTCCCTCAGCTAAAAAGGAGACAGTGGCCCGGAACAGGAAGGCCCCGCGTGTGAGGCCGCCAAAGTCCTCCGCGGTTGTCCTGACCTTAAAGTCAGGCGCGGAGGACAGAGGCGTGACCTACGCTAGCCTACTGACCCAGGCCAAAAGCAATATACGGCTGGCCGACCTCGGCATCGAGGGCGGGCTTCGGCTGAGGAGGGCGCGCACTGGGGCGCGTATACTGGTGCTCCCGGGCGCTAGCAGTGCCCCCAAGGCTGACGCCCTCGCCGATCGCCTCCGCACCGTCTTCGGTGCCGAGGATGTGAGAGTCTCCAGGCCCGAGAAGGCGGTAAGTCTTCGCGTCGCGGGCCTGGATGACTGCACCACAGAAGATGAAGTGGCCGCTGCGATTACGCAGGCCACTGGCTGTCCAGCAGGCAGCATAAAAATGACCAAGATTCGCCGCGGCCCCGATGGATCGGGGTCGACAGTGGTGGCCTGCCCAGTAGCGGCGGCCAAAAAGCTTGAAGAGTGCAAACTCCTGGTGGGCTGGGCCTCTGCCATTGTCAAGGTCCTCCCACATCGCCCCCAGGGGTGCTATCGCTGCCACGAGCTAGGGCATGTGGCGGCGAGATGCACCTCGCAGACGGACCGCAGCGACCAATGTTACCGCTGCGGAAAAAGTGGGCATCTGGTGACCGCCCCCTGCACCGCAAAACCGCACTGCTCCGTGTGCGAGACTGCGGGCAGGCCGGCTGGTCACCAGGTAGGTGGGAGGTCTTGCGGGGCCGTAAAACCCACCAGGAGCAAGGCCAGCCGAAAGGCGCCGGAGAGTGCCGCCGCCGATGCAGCTACACCTGCTGAGGCCGCCGGCACGGAGTAATGCCCGTGGAACAACAGCCACGGGCATGCGGCAGCGGGCGTCGAGGTCTGGGGGATCAATAGACCTCCGCCCGCACTAATGCCGCGAGAGGGCGCGTGAGGAAGCCGCGCGTCCCTCTCAGGGCCGGGGAAACGTCATTCCCCGGCCCGCACACAGGAGAGGCCGCCTCTGTTTATGAGGCGGCCAGCCGCTGCCGGGGTTGCGGGTTAAGGCTCACGCTGTGTACCGTGACCCCGGCATAATGCGGAAGAAGGCTCCCATGGGGTTTTAGTGGGTATACCGGCGCCGGTCGTATTGATTAATCGGCGTCGGGGAGCCCCACACACCGGCCGCGAATGATCCCCCGCGCGGCTGATGGTGCGGCAATGCATTTCCCCATGTAAAAAAAAAAAAAAAAAAAAAAAAAAAAAAAAAAAGGTTAGGTTAGGTTAGGTTAGGTTAGGTTAGGTTAGGTTAGGTTAGGTTAGGTTAGGTTAGGTTAGGTTAGGTTAGGTTAGGTTAGGTTAGGTTAGGTTAGGTTAGGTTAGGTTAGGTTAGGTTAGGTTAGGTTAGGTTAGGTTAGGTTAGGTTAGGTTAGGTTAGGTTAGGTTAGGTTAGGTTAGGTTAGGTTAGGTTAGGTTAGGTTAGGTTAGGTTAGGTTAGGTTAGGTTAGGTTAGGTTAGGTTAGGTTAGGTTAGGTTAGGTTAGGTTAGGTTAGGTTAGGTTAGGTTAGGTTAGGTTAGGTTTTTTTTTTTTTTTTTTTTTTTTTTTTTTTACTGCTTTTCTAGCCCGGGCGAACAAGATATACCCAGGTCCGTTACTGTCTAAGATGTTGCTAGTTATATATAAAAAAAAATACTAGGTAGGAATTGCTGGGATGGTGATTGGCTGAGGTTGGTTGTTGTTGGTTATAGATATACTTACTTATATTAACTATTAGTGTTTCACTTATATATATTTAATATCTGTATATACGCGAACGCCCGCATTGCCTCCCCTAGGTCAGAACCGCCACTCCAGTGGTGTTTGAGCGGTTATTCTGGCCCAGGAAAGATGATCGGACGCTCACATATATATTTCCCTACGTTATGCCTAACTATTTTTGAATATAATATAAATTTGCATATACTTATATATGGGGGGGTTGTGTAGGTGGGGAGTTTTCTTTATTTTATTTTTATTTTGCCAAACTTATTATTAATACATTTTCTTCTTATCATTAATTTAGAGTAGGGTTATTTTATTATATAATGCAATTTGTATTCTATTTTGTTACATGTTTTATATTTGGTTATTTGTGTATACAACATCATTTGTGGATATTTCCACATATTTATATATATTACATAATTTATCTATTCTCTAGACAGTTTTATTTACTAATTCTATCTATGCTGCAGTGCTAAGGCAGCCAGTGCATTCGCTCTGTGTAGTTGGTGCTTATTTCTAATACAGTTATTTTTAACAGTGCCTTACTTCTATTCTAGACTCTATCGGCAGATATACTACAGTATATTGCTATAGTGTCCTATATATACTTTCTAATATTACTATTTAACTATTGCTGTTCAATACACACTATTTTGGTTTATGTTTTAACTTGTTACCATTTTGTTGCAGTTTCACCACTACAAGCAGGGGGCCTACGATTTGGTAAGTGATTTATTGCAGTCGTATTAAGATTTTAAGGGTGTGTGTTAATTGTCCTTGTTAGTGTTAGTGTTATGTTTATTATTTAAAGTGTATTACAAACAAACTTCTTTTATCAATAAAAGTGTTTGTTTAGGTGTATTTGTGTTGTATGTTATTTGTTACTGTGTTTGTTGCTAGTTAATATGTATTTTGTGTTTGAGTGCTATCCGTCTCGCAGGCTCCCAACTCCATCTATTTACTATCGCCATGGTTGTTGTTGGCTCACTTCAAGGGACGACATCACCTTCCGTTAGACGGATCCAACGGTCTCGCGCAAGATGGCCGAGCCGTAGACCGTCCCTAGCTGTCCGGTATTTTGTCACAATCCTTCTTACCATATTTACTGTCTTACGTATTACAGCTAGGTTCGGTTTCCGGCCCATTACCATTTTGTCGTTTCCGCTGGTCCCTCTATTCGTAGGCGACGGTGGCGCGCACGATCGCATCCCACCTGGCTCTTATAGGGCAATCTTCGCTAAAAGCGTTATGCCCGTAGTCTGATAGGCCCTTGTGGATGCAATTTTTGCATCGCGGCGGCGCGCCAACAATGCGCTCCTCGCACTCCGCCCTTGTGTGGGGACCACCACAGTGGCTGCAAGCGATCTGCGTCTCCTCGCAGCGCTTTTTGCCGTGCCCGAATGCTAAGCACATCGAGCACTGGGTTAATGGCGATCTATCCGTGACCTGCAAGTTCTGCAGGTCAATTTTCACAAAGCCCGCCTCGGTCAGTCTCCTCCAAATGGGCGAGGTCACCTTAAGGACTACTTTTTGTGTGTTCGGGTTTCTTCCGCGAATCTTGTACGCTACTTCCATACTTTCGTCGACCTTTTCCAGGCCCTCAAATACCTGTTTATTTTGGTTCTTGAGGGCCCTGAACAGGTCTTCGTCCGTATGGATGCGCAATACCCCCGTTATCATAACCATCGGCTGTTTATTGGCTATGTTCTCTGCTGTTAGGTCCTTGCGACTCTTCATCAGCTTGCAGGTCAGCTTCTCCCTCTCCTCTGCCGTCCTACAGCTGATGATCACCTGCCCATTTTTCGCTTGTCTTACACGCTCGACCTCCACCCCCCCATCCATGGCGTTTAACGCCTTCCTTACTTCCGTGAGGGTCTCACTGGCCATGCGGTTTGCCTTTTTACTGTTAATTGCTACGGAGTGTAGCGTCCGGTAGACCGGTGGTTTACCCACCGGCCTAGCCGCCGCCACACTCGCGTAGCTCAGTTTTGGTGGAGCACTTTCCACGCTAGAGCCTGTCTTGCATTCGTGAATAATCTGCTGGAGATTATTCATGCATTCCAAGCTCTTCTGTAGGAGCGCTGATTGCTCCTCCATCCTGCTTGTTAACCTGGACTGACCGTCTTCGATCCTTCTGATCCGTTCGTCGTCGTTCTGCCCTTTTACTGGGCTCTTGCACACTGGCTCCTGTAGTTGGGCATCTGTCTGCACTTCCTTGCAGCTGGACTCCCGTTCGCCTGGGTCCTTCCCCGCTTTCTCATGTAGCTCTATGAGAGCTTCCCCCAGGTCCTTGTCACATTGACAAAGCAGAGCGTAGAGGCGCTTAACCGCGTACGCCACGCTCTGCTTTATCTCTGTCTTCAAGTTCCTTGAGTTGTTCAGGTGTTCGGTGGACGCCTGCAGTTGCTCCTTGGCCTCAAATAGCCGGTCATATCTCTTGTTGTGCATAGGATTATTGGTGTTTGCCACTTTCTTGGGGACCTCGGGTGGCGTTTTCCTTGTGTAGGTCTTGTTGACCACCAGTTCCGGTTTGGGGCCAGCAACTGTCTGTTTGGCTTTGCTGGGGGGCGGGGAGAATTTCAAAGTCACCCCTTTCTTCCTAGGCCCCTGTTTGGATGTCGTGGGGCTAGGCGGTGTTACCGACGCTGCTTTTGCAGGCGGCAGTCCCTTCTCTCGCCTTCTGTTCTCGATCTCCCTCTCCACCTCCCTGTCTCTCTCTCTGCGCTCCGCGCAGGTAGTTTGTTTCAAGGGTGGTGGTGGTAGAGAATCGTTCTCTAGGGATCTCCTCTTCTCTATTCTCTCTTTAAGGAGTTCCTCGAGAGGGCTGCCTGGTTCTCCCTCCTCCGCCTTCTCTTGTTCCTTTCTCTGGATTTCCTCCCAAGTGAGGACTTCCAGTTCTTCCTTCTTCTTTGCCGGAGTACGGAACATCGCGTTAGTTTTAAGGGGTGATATACTATGTGCTTAGAGTAAGGTGAGTACTATTCTAATCAACTTGCGCAAAAGCACAGAGTCGAAAGGTCAAAATGTGTATAAAATAGTTAAATAGTGTATATTGAACCAGTCAATTTTAAAACTAAAAATTTTTTATTTTACAGGTACTCCTGTCAACGTGTCAACGCGTCAAGTAAGTATATGTCTTATTTGTTACTAAACAACTTTGTCCTACACTAATCTGCCTTTATTCACAGGTAAAAACCTGGGTCTAAGTCAAAGGCCCCAACAGGGGAGTCAACAAAACAAAAAGCAAATAAGTATTTATACTATCAGTTCTTACACTAATTATTAACTAACTAAAAGCTACCACTTAATCTAATAGTTCGCTCAAAAACACGACTTACACTAATTTTTCTTTTTTTGTTTCAGGTCCAGAGGGAGCAGGATGGGCGCCGGGAGCCGGGAGGTGGACAGGTGGACGCGTCTCTTCGCTACGAGTGCAACGACACCTCGCACGCCGGGATTGGGCAAAAGGACAAGGATTTACAGGTAAGTGAAAAATGGGGGGGGAGCTAGAGGGGGGGGAGGGGGATGGATCGGTAGATCTCGTCGTCCCGAGTTGGATGATACCAAACACGGGCCCGTTAGCGTTAAAATTGAGCGAGAAACAGTCTGCGAAGTTTTGTCCCTAAAAGTCCGGATGAAACTTCGCAGTTTTGAAGTCGCTGTATCTCGCCCAATATCACTGCCAGAAGCTCGTGCTTGGGCTCAAACTGCTCGCCCCGGCGAGTTCTATCGTTCTGGATCGGAAAAAAGGCTGAAAATTTTTTGGTCCAAAAATGGGTCCAGCGGGTACCCCTAGTGCTGGGAGTCACTCCTGAGAAAACCCGAGATCGCTCAGGCGGATATTGGCCAAGTTATAGGATCTTGAAGTTTTCCAAGATGGCCGCCAGTCGAAGTTTGTACTCCTATATCTCAGCCGCTAGGGGGCCTACTGTGCCCGAGTTTGGGTTGGGGGGGATGCCCCTGGCCTTATCTAGGTCCCTATATGAAAATCTTGATACAAAAATTTTTGCCCTTTTTTATGGCCGGAATCGAAGGGGAGTCTTGTAGAAACACCCCCAGTCGAAACCCCAGCTCGATAGGACCAATAACGGCTAAGTTATCGAGATTTTAAAAATCTCAAAATGGCCGCCCTAATGTCAAAACGCGGCGAGAAAACCTCGCCACTCGGTGGTTTTTCGTCCTATCGAGTCCGGACTTCGACTGGGGTGGTTCCCGGAACCTTCTCCAGGCTATCCTGGTGAAGGTTGAAATCAAAAATAAAGCAGCCTTTTTAGGTGCTGGTCCGATGTAGACTCCTGTGGAGATATCAGCATTCAAAACCCCGTCGGAATCCGCCCAATAACAACGGAGTTATTGAACTTTTAAGAAATTCAATATGGCGGCGGCCCTTAGCCAAAAGGCTCGGATTTTCGGTAACTCCGCCGCTATTCGTCCTAGGAGCCTGATCTTGGGCTCAGTGCAAAGGTCCCGACGAGACCAGTATGCTGGTATCCTTAAATCTAAATTTATGTTTGTATTTACAGAATTATTAACAAAATAAGGCAAAAAATCTATATCTCGAAAACTATAAGTGTAAAAAATCCCAAAAAATAACCAAAGTGTACTAAAAATGGTGCTCTATTTTACCCCTATTTTAAACTAATTTACCCCAATACTAGAAAGTTGAAAGAAACTAAAAATTTTGAAAAACTTGGTTTTTTAATTTTTATTAAGAATTTTTATATAGAATAAAATCAGGTTTTTGTGTGGTCAGGTAGAGCTCCCTGCACCTCACAATCCTGCAGTTTTAAAACCCACGCGTCCTATTTAGTTTCCGAGATATTGATAAAACAAAGTAAATTTTCTAATTAAAAATAACTAAAGAGTATCATACATAAAATTCTTCTGTTGATGAAAAAGGGCCGGTCCTCTTGAGGTCTTCAAATGACCCTAACCTCAGATCGCTCACACCAAAGATGGCGGAGCAATTTTTAGGTTAGGATCTTGTTTTTCTGGTCTTGGTTTCCGGTGGGCTGGTCCGATTTTCACGGATGAGGCGTCAAACGATGCGTCTTCACCGGGGCTTCCTGGCCAATGAAGAAAAACACCCGGATATCCTGAAGAATTTTGAAGATTTGGCCGAAAAACGAAAATCACTAAAAAATTTTCACTGTTTTTAATTTTTTAACCGAAAAGTATGGACTATCCTAAGATTGTATCTGGCCACTTTTATGTAGTTTTTGGCGCTGAATGCACTGGTATTTTTGGAATTTTGATCGGAGTAATATTGGAGAAGTTGACACCACGTTTTTTCACTTCTTCGTTTATATCTTCGCGAAACGAGTTGGGATTTCGCTGGTTATATTTTTGCCAGGTGGGGGCACCTGAGCCCCACCAAAGCCGCCACAAAAAGTTGGGTGTCCTCGATCGCTTTTTCGAGATACGAATTTTTTAAAATCCAAAATTCCGTTTTTTCTAAATAACTTTCTTGTTCGAACTGCTACCGATTTGGTAGTTTCACTGGCACCTGCGCCTCGGTTTTGCGCACACTTTGATACTACACTCGGGTATGTAACACTCAAAAAACCTATTTTTACGAATTTTTTCCCGCGGAGCGGATCTCAAATCGACTGTTTCTGGTCGCGGTTCGAGCGGAACTGGTTAGGTTAGGTTAGGTTTTTTTTTTTTTTTTTTTTTTTTTTTTTTCTCCTTCTCCCGGACGAACAGGATATGTCCAGGTTTCATTACAGTTTTTATCTTATTACTAGTTACTAATTGTGCGTGTGTGTACATACTTGTGTGTGTGTTTACGTGTTTTCTGATGTCTGGTTGGAATACATTGGTTTGGGTTGGGATGCGTTGGCTTAGATTGGAAAGTGTTGGGATGGGTTGGTTGATCTGGGTAAGGATTTAAATTAGATGGATTTGGATAGTAATAACGCTTATGTTTATAAACTTACATATTACTATTATATTTTTATACTTACATATATATTTATAATAATTGTGTAATATACTTACTTAGTATTATACATATTTACATACATATATGCCCGCGTTGCCTTCCCCGAGCCAGCACCGCCTCCACGGGTTGCGTTTGTGTTGGTTGTGCTGGACCAGGAAAGATGATCAGGCATATAAATATATATATTGCTTATATTTATTATATTATATTCGATATATTACGTAAAAATATTACTTATATATTTATAAAATGAATACAAAGTGTGCGATTTTAATTTAATTCCATTACATATTTTCCTAAATATATATACCTATGCATCCGCGTTGCCTTCTCCAGACCACCATCATCTTCTCGGTATATCCGATCCAGTGGTGGTGGTCGAGAGAAGATGATCAGACACATACGAATATACTTACATAAATTTGCTTAAAGTTATACCAAGGCAGTTGCCTTACTTGATTTTTACAATTTTTACTTATATATAACTTATTACTATTAAAAATTCTATTATCTTTATACATGTTAGTATCTCTCTATTTGAAAGTTCGTATATTTACATTCAATACATATCTTATATTTATACATAACTATTTTTCTATTGCAATTTGTGAAGTACCTATTTGTGAAGTTGCATTCGTATGTATTACTTATCTATATTTCCCTTTAACAAAAAAGTTTTTGAAACGAGACATATTTCAAATACACTATTCAGTGCATATTGGTTTTTTACATCACCATGTTCTAACGCATAGTTGTATATAAAATCAAAACAGTTCTATATTCTTATAGTCTATAGTTACTAATTGATATTTTAATCAAACAGGTTTGTTACTTTAACTTTATATAACTTATACTAGTGTATTTCTGTCCGTTTAAATGTTTTGCTGCATTAAGTGTTTAATTATAATTATATACAATTTATCAAAGTATAAATACATTTATTCTGTTTATGTCTACTTGTCTATATTGTAAGAGTTCTTTACCTTGTTATCGTGCTAATCTTAACTAGTTTCAGTTCATTTTATATATCATGACATTTGATTGGTTGATATTACATTTACTTTTGCTTTAGATTTTAGTCTAATCTGGGTTTTACAATATATGTTATTTATTGGTTTAAATGGCGGTGCGGGTCCATGTAGGTAGAATATATATTAATTCATACATTTTTATATATTTAACATTATATTGTGTAGGTAATTTGCCTATAAGTAAATAATACATATGGATACTATCTTTACGTGTTTTATTTTTATATGTTTATGTTATTTTGATGTGTATTATGAGTGTGTTGTGTAGGTAATAATAGGTTGGAAGTTTATCACACTGTAACTTATTCTAAGTTTTTTACTTATTGTCTAGTACATCTTTTACTGTGTCTTATATATTGCTCCTCCGATCTTCGTCTACTTTACTAGAACGGTTTTCATATTTTCTATTTATGTTATGACTTGTAATGCTAGCTTATATTACTACTATATATTGCGTACTACATGTTTGTTTGTTTTACTAATGTTACTTATACATTGTGTATATATTCAAAAATATATATCTATGTATTATTATCTATCTTGTTCTATTTCTATGTACAGTCTTCTTCACTATCTTTAAACAGTACGCTATAAATTTTTCTACATTGGCTTTCTGCATCAGTTCCGTCATGTTTCTAAATTTAATGTCGATTTTTAATTCCGTTGCTAGGTCGTTCCGTTCGCGGGAATATGCAGGGCACCAGAAGATTATGTGCGGCACTGTTTCGATCTCACTGCTACTACATCTGCACGAGGGATCCTCCTTACACCCGAAGCGGTTCAGGTACTCGGAGAACCCCCCGTGTCCCGTGAATAACTGGGTATGCAAGTCGGTGAGGCCGACCTGCCTAACTACCTTTCTGGCCTGCGTGACATCCGGGAAAAAGAGTTTCGTAACGGATGCAGTTGACTCTCGACAGTATCTCCGGTTCCATTCGTCCACCGTTCCCATTCGGAACTGCCGTTTGACGAAGGAAACCGGACACTTGTCATAAAGCGGCTCCTCCTTCAAAGAAGTTGCAGCCGCTTTCGCCAACTCATCCGCCCGCTCGTTTTCTCGTATGTTCACGTGGGCCTTGACCCAGAATAGCTCAACCTTCTTTCCTTGCAGTGCACATTCCATGAGGTTACTTCTTGACGCTGCTGCCAGGGGGTTTACGGAGCTCCAGTTACACAGCGCCTGCAATGCCGATCTAGAGTCACTATAAATGCCAAAGCTTCTTTCTGGGCTGCCTTTGGCTGACGCCGTAGCCTCACAGATCGCCAGCATCTCTGCCTGATAGACCGTGCAGTAAGACGCTAGTTTGATTTTCCGGCTATTGGTCTCGGCCTCATTATCCCAGTAGGATAATGACGCTCCGACCTGGCCTTCGATCAAACTACCGTCCGTGAAAATGCGCACCGCTTGAGTGCGTTGCGCATCCACCTGCTCTTGGTCCACCAGGCAGATAAACTGCAACTCGATGTGTGAGGCCGGGTGAGGTGTGCTGGCGTAAGCAACTCGCATTTCCATCTCCCTATCCTCAAGCATTGGCTGGTATACACCCCTCTTGGCTTCGTATAGGGAAGCTGCTTCCCTTACTCGAAGATCAAGAGGGAGTATACCCGCCAGCGCCATTGCGGAGTTTAGGGAGACGGTTTTATATGCACGACACATTTTCTGTGCAAATCCGCGTTGGACGGTGTTTAGTTGCTTACGCACGCACTTCTTTGTAGCCGCAGGGGCCCAGACGCTCGCTGCGTATAGGACTATTGGCTCCAGCACCGCTGTATACATTATCCGGATGACCTCCGGGTTAAGACCCCAGGTGACCTTCGCTGCTCGCGACAGCTGTCCATAAAAACTTAATGCCCTCGCACATACGTTACGTATGTGCGAGTTAAAAGTTAGCTTGCGGTCTATGGTTAATCCCAGGATCTTAACTTCGGAGGCCATCTCAATGCTGACCCCTCCCATATTCAGTCTTGGGGTGTCGTACTTTAATTTGTTCGTAAAAGTAATAGCTTTAGTTTTCTGTGGAGCAAATTTAAGTTTGTTTCGGACACCCCATTCCTGAACATAGGAGAGGGTCGCATTCGCTCTGTCTTGTATGTCGTAGCCGGAGTCTCCGTCAAATATCAAAACAACGTCGTCCGCGAAGGCTTGGACTTGGGCGCCTCTCGCCTCAAGTCCTTTTAAGAGGGGGTCGAGTAAAAGGTCCCACAGTATAGGCCCCCCTATGGAACCTTGGACGCAGCCTTTTGTGGTTTTCCTTGTAACCTCTTCTCCTAGGTACCTAAGCCTAACCTTTCTGTCACTCAGGTAACTGCCCAATATCTTCTGGATATTGCTCGGGCAGTCCTCTTCGGCCAGTCGGGTCCTAATCATCGGCCACCAAGCGCTATCGAACGCTCCCTCTATGTCCAGCGAGACGAGTGTTATTATCTTTTTTTGTCTCAGCTTTTGGCGTATATTGCTCACCAGATCATAGAGGGAGTCCTCGGTGCTTTTTTGTGGCAGAAACCCGTACTGCCGGGGGCTAAGCCTAGGTACTAGGTACCACTTCAGTCGGTTTACTACAAGGCGTTCCAGAACTTTACCCATCACTGGCAACAAGCCGATGGGCCTATATGATTTGACGTTGGTGTAGTCGTCTTTTCCCGGCTTCCGCAACACCACCACTGTCGCTTCTTTCCAGACAGCCGGGAAATATCCAGTTCTTAGGCATTGATTTACCAGTGATAGGCAAAGTTCCGGCATGTGATAAATGACCTGCATACATATATCAGCTGTTAGCCCGTCGGACCCAGGTGCTTTCTTGGGGTTAAATTTCCTAATGGCCTCTCTTAGTTCGAGGGCTGTGAAGGGAGGATCGTCATTCCCTTCCTCGTTTTCTCCGAGCTTGTCCGCCCGCTCCCTTATTGCCTGGTGTTCTGGCGTATCACCCTCCATATTGTCCTCCGGATAGAAGGCTCTCACTAACAGCTCTGCAGACTCTCTCGGTCCAAGCACTCTTCCGCCTCCGACTAATGGCTCGTCTGCCTCCCTCTTTCTTGTCCTTCCTATGACCCTGTATATTCCCTCCCATAGGCCTTCTTTCTCCTGCTTTGTGCAGAACTCCTTCCAACTGCTAGTTTTAGCTTGCTTTACTTTATTTTCATACTCTTCTTTTGCCTGCAGGTACTCGTCGACAACTCTCCTTCTACGAGATTGTGCTGCCCAGCGGATTCTTCTCTTCTTGGTCATGACTCCACGTTTCAGCGCGGCGAGCTCGTCTGACCACCATGGTACGTTAACTCTATTATTTTGTTTAATTGTAGGTATACTATGTTTGCATGCTGTTTTTATTATTTCATTAAACGTGTTTATTTTATTTTCTAAGTCCGTCGTGTCAGTAAGTTTTTCTATTTCATTTTTATTTATTTTGTTTTCTATCATCAGATGGTCCAATTTCGTACGAAATTGGTCCCATTTGGCTTTCTTTGTGTTATATATGCGTGTCGTTCTAGACATGCAAACTGCGCTTAACTTGTTAGTATGAAGTGTGAATGTTATTGTATTGTGGTCTGAACTCGTCACTCCAGTGTCTACTTTCCAGTCGTTAATGTAATTGAGAAGTTCCCTTGTACAAGCCGTAATGTCTATAAAGCTCGATAAGACTTTGCCGCCACGCACGGTGTCGAACGTAGGAGTGTCCCCCTCGTTGAGGACCTGCAGGTGAAGTTCATTTAGGAGTCCTGCCACCTCCGCTCCACGCGCATCTTCATCCGGACTGCCCCACCATGGGCTTTTCGAGTTTATATCTCCTCCTATTATTATTCTCCGGGTTCCCACTCCCTGGACGATACGCCTAAGTTGTCCCATATAAGGCCCGAGGTCTTTGTTTGGCTCAAAGTAGACTGAGACGGCTACCAGCGAGTCAGCTCCACTCCCCAACTTTACCACCGCGATGTTGTCGGTAGTGTATTCCGGCATAGTAATCGCTTGAATATTCTGATCGAAAACAACAATAGCTGCTTTCACTACTTTAGTCGGTGTGTTGTTCTGGTGGACCTTGGCCCCCCGGCAGCCGCCCAATTTCTTCTCATAGATTGTATATGGTTCTTGGAGCAGTGCAAAGGCCACGTTTCTTTGGCTTGCAGTATTTAGCAGTTCTGTATTTGCGAGCGCCTTCCTTTGTAGGTTTGCTTGCATAATCATATGTGGCCTTTGCTCCTTAGATATCGTCCGATTCGTTAGAGTGCCCTTAACAATACGCTACAGATGCCCTTGCTATCGCATCCCATTTGATGCGTATTGGGCATTTATCGCTAAAGGCATTGTGTTGTACATCTGATTGTTTTCCCTTTAGGCAATTACAACACGTTGGTGGGTCGCCGGCTCTGTAGTATTGACACTGGCTCCTAAGATGTGGCTCACCGCAGTGGCTGCATTTGGGGTGCACTTCTGTGCATAGTCTCTTCCCATGCCCATACTCGAGACACTGGGAGCATTGGGTGAGAGGAGACCTGTCTGCTACATGCAGAGTTTGGAGGTCTACTCTCACCGTGCCCTCGCTTGTGAACCTCTGCCACAGCCGCGGCGTCACTCTGATTATAACCCGGTGCGTGAGCGGATTTCGCCCCCTGATCTTGTAGGCTACCCTCATCATCCTATCCTGCTCCTCCAGCCCGTCGAATACCCTCCGGTTTTGATTCGACAGGGCACGGAGGAGCTCCTCATCGGAGTGAACCTTTAATACTCCTGTAATCTGGACTAAGGGGTCCTTGTTTTTAATCTCTTCCACATTTAGGTGCTCGTTTTCCTGGAGTCTTTTTTTAATTTGTTCCCGTTCGCTTGGTGTCCTGCATCCTATAATCACTTTTTTATCTCTCGCTTTCCGTATTTTCTCTATTTCGACTCCTCCTTCTTTCACCTTTAGTGTCTCGCTGATTCTTTTTAGCACCTCTTCCACATTTCGCTCTTGGTTCTTGTCTGTGACTATTATTGAGTGTAGCGTCGGGCGTTCCGGTGCTTTCGCACTGGGTTTTCCCGATACTACACTCGCATAGCTCTGTCTATTCTCTCTCAGCTCTTCTCTATGTCTTCCCATCTCTTTTTGGAGTTCTTCTATTTTCCTGTTGTTTTCCCTCATGAGGTTTGCATGCTCATTCAACCTCATTAACAAGGCCTCTTTTTCTTTGTCCTGTTTTCTTCCAATTTCTTCATGAGATTCTATCTCATTTTCTCTGTTCTGGACACCTGCTTCCTTTGTTTCCCGCTTTTCCACTTCTCTCTCTGACCTTATTCTTATTATTTCCTCTTCCGCTTCAATAGCGAGTTCGTACATCTTTTTCACAAAGTCATTAGCGCCATCCTTAATTTTTGATGTTTTCGCTTTTATACACTCTCCATACTTTTCATAGCATTGTTTTATTTTCTCTTTTCGACTATGGTGGATTTCTGACTTCTTCTCTCCTTCAGGAGAGGACGCTGGTTGCTTTCGTGACCTAGTTATCGGTGCCATAATCGAGACCATTGTCGATGACGATGACGATGGCACTGGCCTTTGTAATATTATGGATGACGGTTTTCCTGTAACCACTGTTCCTAGTTTCTTTGAGTAGGTTTTGTTCAATTCTTCAGGCGAAGTCGCCGTAATCTCGGTAGTCGCCGCTGTCTTCGTCAGTTTGGGAGGAGGGGTATATATCAGGGTCACCACCTTTTTAATCTGGCTAGATCCCGCCGTGTTCTTCGGCTTACCACCTGCTATGGTAGCCTCGTCTTCAATGTCTTCCATTATCTCCACGAGCTTCTCAGTTTCCTTGGTTGGAGGTGAGCTTGCCACCTCCTTGTCGGCGTTTGTTCCCTGCTGGGATTTGCTCGGTGTCCTGAACATCTTCCGGAGAAGGATCGTCAAGTACTAATAATACTGCTCAATAAAGCTTATATACACTATTCCGCTGGTGCAATAACACCAGGGGAGTCTAATCTGCAACTATGGCCAATAAGCCTTGTCGAATATACTAAGTACAGTCCCAAGTACTAAGGACTACTAAAACTAAAAAATTTAAAAACTTATTTGTCAAAAAGTGTTATCTACACTATCTGTGCTAACACAGTGTCTTAAAGCGATACAAAGCTAAATAGGTCAATAAAACCTTGGTCTTACAGATTGTTAAAACAATTATGTTGTCAATTTATTGATAGTATGATTATCAATTTATTATTAATGGTGATGATACTATCAATCTACTTACGTCTACAATTTAAAACTAAAACTAATAATAATATAATGTGTACTTTCTGTTTCAGGAGTACCGACGTTGACCCGCCAGAAGCCTTCTTTCTTCAATAAGTGTAAGTGTTGTGTACTAGTGTTTTATTTTTATTGTTCCTATTCCAGGTATCCTGTGTCCCGTTAGAGTGGCTGCAGGCGCTCTTCAGGTGAGTACGTGTAGTGTTTGCCTGGATGCGTGTGCGCGTGTCTGTATAATGTGCGTGTATATACAAGTGTCTAGTGGACAAATGCGGGATGCGAATGTGCGAATGTAAATGTGCGAATGTGCCAAAGTGTGAATGTACAGATATATTAATGTATACGTCGGAATGTAGATTAGAAAAGTTGCAAATATCCCCCTATTAGTGTTATAAATTAAAGATAAAAGTCGAATAAAAAGTTATGTTTTTATTTAATGAAATTGTTTACTATACCCGACGTCTAGACAAGTCTAGGTCAATGACCCGTTTGTTGTTGTGAATCAGTGAATGAAGTTGTTTACTATAAAATTCCTCGTGCTCGGTCGAGCGGAAATAATTACCGGCTTATCTGCCTTTGAGTCGGGCCCGGCTCCTTTGTAAGGAATAAATTATGCTAATGAGTTTGCGGTTTTCGCTTTGAATTCCTCGTGCTCGGTCGTGCGGATATAATTAATGGCTTATCTGCCTTTAAGTCGGCCCGGCTCCTTTGTAAGGAATAAATTATGCTAATGAGTTTGCGGTTTCTTTTGAATTCCTCGTACTCCGTCGTGGGAAAAATAAAATAATTGCCGGCTTATACTGCCCACCTGTTTCGTGAGAAATTGGTTCGGGTCGTGGGAATTTTTCCTTTGTATTGAATATGACGCGGCTACCAGTATTTACTATTTACGTGTGTGTGTGTGTGTGTGTGTATTATTGTTTATGTTGTGTTCCTACGTGTGTGTATGAGTATATATTACTATCTTTGTATGTGTATGTGTAGTTTGTTCCCAGGATACCTGGAGTAGGATGAGCAGTTGTCTTCCCAGCGCCGGGCCGAAGACTGCGCGCGTACCGCGTGCGGTCCTCGCTCCGCGCGGCCGCTCTGGGGTCTCGGTGCACGTGAGGTCGTGCGGTCGGCGCGCTGCGAGCGGCGGCGGCGGCGCGTTGATGGTCTCGAATAAATCCCGGTTTCAGGTAAAGTGTGTTGCTGGAATGTAAGTGTTTTAATTTATTAATTAGGGTGCCTCTTGTATACGTATTTATTTATGTATGTCTTATATATATATTTATATGTGTATATTATAAATTACTATAATATAATTTTTATTGTAGTATATAAATATATATATATATACTTATATGTGTAGAAGGTTTAATATGTTTATGTAGGTTGGTTATGTATTTCTATATTATATATAAGGTATATATATATATTTATGTATTTATAGATGTAATAGTTCGTGTATATATATATATATGTATATTTTATATTTTATATATAATTGATAATAAGTTTATATTATGTTATTGTAGTATATATATATACTTATATGCATAGAAGATTTAGTGTATTTATATAAGTTAGTTATATATTTCTATATTATATCTAAGATATATATATATATATTGTATATTTATAAATGTAATAATTCGTGGTATGTATGTTTATATATATTCATATATATATTTATATATTATATATAATTGATAATAAGTTTATATTATATATATATTTTTAAGTGTATAAATATGAAGCAATATACAAGATTATATTTAGTTAATTAGTTAATTAAGTCGTTAATACTAATGTCAATTAAGTTAATTTATGTCTTAAGGATAGCGGGACTAATGAAGGCGGCGGCACGCGGCCGCGCTGCAGGTGCAGGGCGAAAGCGGGCAGGGGGGGGCCGGCGCCGTCGCACGGACTCTTCAACAAATATACTTCACGAACCGATCGCGGCGCTCCGCGTGGGCTGGGATGGCTATGTGCGGGTCGCCGCGGACACTTCGACACTCCACTGGGTTCTTTACGTTTTGATGATAGGATTAAAAAATGTTTATATTTGTATTATATTATTATAAATGGTTTTAAAGTTTTTCCAAGAGATTATTGATAAAGTTCTATATTAATGATTTATACTTAAACAAAGGGAGATACTACTTTAAGAATTTTCAAAAAATTAAAAATTTTAAAAAATTTTGGAAACAAATATTTGTTTTTCGAGATTAATTGATATATATACGATCTTTTTTTTTTTTTTTTTTTTTTTTTTTTTTTTTTTTTTTTTTTTTTTTTTTAAATAACAGTATAGGGCACAACGATAATCAAAGTGCACAAAGAAAAATGGATTATATTTAAACAAAGGGAGATACTATTTTAAGAAATTTAAAAAGTTAAAATTAAAAAAAAATTTTTTGGGGAACAAAATTTTTGTTTTTCGAGATTAAATTAATTAATATATATACAATCTATTAAACAGCAATATAGGACACAGCGATAATCAAAGTGCACAAAGAAAGAAACTTAATATTAATTTGATATTAATTTAAAGTTCACTAAATAAATTTCACAGTGGCCCTGGGGAATCCGATTCCGGCTACGATCGCCCAGCGTAGCCGGAGCTCTCGCCGCCTGGTCGCTTCGCCGACTCGCGTCTCTTGCAAAAATGGTCGCTTTCCTTATCTTACACGTCCAGCGTATCTTGGTCGAATCCTGTCCGTATCTCTGCCGTTACTCCCGGTAAAAATCTGGGAGTGGTCTGTATGGATTCTCGATCGTTTTCTCTTTCTAGTAGCAGTCTAAAAATAGTATGTCACCCGATCGGAAGTTGGTCAAAATTGAGCCTCAAGCTGTGAGGTCCGAATCTCGTTCTAATGTAAACAGATTTTTCCACTTTCTTGGGCGAATCCTGTCTCTAGCTCTGCCGTTACTCCCGGTAAAAATCTGGGAGTGGTCTGTATGGATTCTCGATCGTTTTCTCCTTCGAGTAGCAATTTAAAAATAATATGTCACACGATCGGAAGTTGGTCAAAATTGAGCCTCAACCTGTGAGGCCCGAATCTCGCTCTAATATAAACAGATTTTTCCACTTTCCAGCACTAATTATGCACTATAGACTCTAGAAACACTATATACACTTATGCAGGGGTATATATATGTGACTTTCACAAAGAATTTGTAACTAAAACTGGAAAATATATTAAATTAAATAAATCACGAGCGTGCCGATGGACGTGCGCTCACTCGACCAAGGTTCGCGTAAGACTTGGTTAGGTTCAGGGTTTGCGACGCTGCGATGCCACGCGTCTCCAAGCGGCAGCCTCCGTGCAAGCAATCGGTCCACTGGTGGACCGAGGAGCTGGGCGAGATGCGAAAGGCAGTTCGCATCATCAGCCACAGGCTCAAACGCTGCAGGGCGCGCCGTCCTCCGGACTTCGTCGCGGAAAATGGACTCGTGGGCGAGTTTAGAGAGGCCAGAAAGGCCCTTTCGATTGCAATATTGCGATCGAAAGCCCGGGCTCGGGCCGAGCTCCTCGAGACGCTCGATCGGGACCCTTGGGGGCGCCCGTACCGTGGGGCCCGCAACAAGTTGCGGCCTTGCACATCCACGGTCACGGAAACGCTCGAACCCGAGGTGCTCCGGTCGGTTATCGATGGGCTCTTCCCGGATCCGGGGAACTTCACTCCCCCCAGTATGGGTCCACCCATTCCCGACACCCCCACGGACGAGGAGCCTCACTCCATCTCCGAGGGGGAGCTAGACGTCGCCCTGGACCGGCTCCGGGGCAGGAAGACGGCACCGGGACCCGACGGGGTTCCAGGTCGACTCCTCTTCCTGGCTGCAAAACACCTACGCAGCCAGCTGCGGGACCTCTTCGAAGCCTGTATTCGCGCAGGTAGGTTCCCGTCGCAATGGAAAGAGGGTCGTTTGTGCCTACTTCCAAAGGGAGGTCGGCCTTCCAACGATCCGTCCGCCTACAGGCCCATAGTGCTGCTGAACGAGGTCGCCAAGGTCTTCGAGAAGATCTTGGCGGAGCGGCTTGTGAAGCATCTAGACACTGTGGAGCCGGGGCTATCAGATACGCAGTTCGGGTTTCGGCGGAGGCGCTCCACGATGGACGCCTTCGAGACGCTGCGAACGTTGACGGACGAAGCCGTCCAAGCAAAGGACGTCGTTCTTGCAGTGTCGCTAGACATAGCGAACGCCTTTAACAGCCTCCCTCATGAGACGATCAGGGAAGGGCTCCGCGCGCACGGAGTCCCCCCGTACCTCACGAGGCTGTTGGGCGAGTACCTGCGAGATCGGCACATCCTTTGGGAGGGTGGTGAGTCCGCCAACCACGTGCTAGGTCGGCGACGTGTCGCGTGCGGCGTTCCACAGGGATCGGTCCTCGGGCCTATCCTTTGGAACGTAGGCTATGACTGGATCCTTCGGGTGACGGTCCGGCCCGGAGTAGGGCTGATCTGCTTTGCGGACGACACCCTACTCACGGCACGCGCCGCGTCTTTTGCGGAATCCGTGGACGTCGCCAACGACGGGCTGGCGATCGTCGTAGATCGAATAGCTAGGCTGGGCTTGAAGGTCTCCCCCGCGAAAACGGAGGCCGTCATGTTCCATAGGAAATTCCGGAATCCTCCCCCGGACTTGTCCGTTACAGTTCAGGGGGTGGCGATTAGAGTAGGGCCCACGATGAAATATCTTGGGCTAGTCCTAGACGGGAAATGGCTGTTCAAAGCGCACTTTGAGCAGCTAGTTCCCAAACTTCTGAATTCCGCGGGCGCACTCTCCAGGCTTCTTCCTAACGTGGGGGGGCCGGGGGGTGCGACGCGGAAGCTTTATTCCGGCATCCTGAGGAGTATGGCACTCTACGGTGCGCCCGTCTGGTCCGATGCGCTTCACCGCCACAACCGAACCCTGCTGCACCGCGCGCAGCGGGTTCTGGCCGTGAGGACCATACGGGGGTACCGCACAGTGTCGTGGTCGGCGGCGACTCTCTTGGCAGGCGAGCTGCCCTGGCCTCTCCAGGCAGACGTCCTGTCCAGAGTTCGTCGCGCCCAGCAGGATGCCCTAGCTAGAGGACTGACCTTCTGTCAAGTCGAATTAGAGACGGTCAGGAAGCGGGAAACCCATTCCTGCCTCGTCGCCTGGTCTCGTGACCTCGAACACCCTGTGGCCGGCGGCTATACGGTGGATGCAATCAGGCCGCAGCTGGAGAGATGGGTGACCCGCACCAGCGGAACCCTGACCTTCAGGACGACTCAGATACTGACCGGACACGGTTGTTTCGACCAGTATCTGTTTCGCATTGTGGGCTGCTTGCCTTCCCCGGACTGCCGCCAGTGCGGCGCACCCGATACGGCGTTACACACGCTTGTTGAGTGCGCTGCATGGACGCCTCAGCGTTTCGAGCTCGAGACACACGTAGGAGCCGTCCGATCGCTTGGCGACTTGGTAACGGCCATGTTGCACAGCGACGACCGCTGGGAGTCTGCGGTTTCTTTCTGTGAGGCTGTAATGTCTCTAAAAGAGGCCGCAGAAAGGGATAGGGAGCGAAGCCCTTCAGCGCGTGCCGCTAATGTCACCCGAGGCCGCCGGCCTTCAGCTGGCACTCGACGAGGCAGGTACGCGCGTTACTTCCCTCCCTGAGTTAGGTTCCGGTACGAGGGGCCCCTTGCTACTAGGCAACGCAAGGGATTCAGCCCCCGTTTCGAAGTGGGGTGTGTTCTCCCAGGGCACACTCCAGGCACTTTATTGCGCTGGATCGACTGTTGCGTAACTATGTTCTATATCTCAGTCTTTCCTTCACAACAAAGCGCAGGGTCGACGGGAGGAGAGGTTTTTTAGTGGGTATTGAGGTTGTTCGCTCGTGTAACATCGCTCGGAGTCGCCACACTCCTCTGTGTAATCCATCGCGGGCGGAGCGCAAATAAAGCATACTATTGCTAGCGTTATCGCCCCCGATGGATGCGTGCCGTTTCCTAGTGACGGCCCAGAGAGTGCGTAAATCGGTTAGCATTTTCCCTCGCCTCAAAAAAAAAAAAAAAAAAAAAAAAAAAAAAAAAAAGACTTGGTTAGGTTCAGTTCCGGCCAGGCATTGGTGCGAGGCGGTCGCAGATGCCCTGTTCTCCTGGATTTTGCAGTTTTTGTCGCGCCTTTTCTTTCCAAAAAGGCGATAAATTGCGAATATAGTTGTGTAGTGTCAGTGTACAGTGATATCTAGTTCGATTCCGGCGCGAATCGCAGTTTTTTGGCTCGGGTGAGTGATTTACTCTCTTCGCTTGCTTTCGCGCGCTTTGGCGCATATTGCGCAACATTTAACGACTTATTTTGTACATTAAGTACACCCGCGCGCGTCGCTGGTTTCGCACGGGGAGCGGGCATCCAGCAATGGATGCCCAGGACCCAAAACCACCCCCTGGGCTTTCAGGTGCGCCTTGTAAGAGAGGCCACCTGGAGGCCAAGGACGGTTGGCAGGCTGCGGAGATCGGCGAGACGCGTAGGAAGAAGGTCCCGTTAGCATCGTTCGCCCGGCGCAGCAAATCTGCCGCCGGGCCACGTCCAGGCTGCCCGGCTGCTGCCGTTATCACGGCGGCACCTGAGGCGCCTGTCTTGTTAGGCAGGGCGGCGTCCGTGGTGGATCTCACCGTGGATGCCCCCGCTCGTAGGACTAACGTTATGGGGCCACCGGAAGGTCCCGTGACGCGTAGGCCCCCATCCAGCCGTGCGGCAAGTAGGGCCGCACACCTGGATATAGCTAGGAGCTCGTCGCTCGGGTCGCACTCGGCTATCTACCTGGCCGTGAGCGACGCGAGCGACATAGACGTAGGTGCCTTCGGGACGCCGTCGACCTCTGCATGGGCCTCACCTGTGCAGGGGAGCGACGGGCACGAAGGCGGCTTTCGTACGCCGCTGTCAGGTAGCACTCCAGAGTCTCTGGATAGTGCGCTTGACGGTGCCGTTCGCGCGTTCGATTATTCCCGCCCTGCTTCGCCTGCCTGTGGACAAATCGTCTACACGGCGGCCGGAACAGCGACGGTGGGGGGCGGTCGCCCCACGACGACGGTGGCCTATAGCGCGCAGGCCTCACTTGCGCCTCTGCCACTGGCTTGCGACCTAGCGGTTCGCAACGTCGGGGACGGCCGTCCCACGACCCCGGTCGTCGCGCGAGCTTCACTCGCGCTATCGACCGAGGTCGCGAATAGGGAGTTTGTAGGCGCGGCAGCGGCGACCCCTTCGTCTTCCTTCCCTACTGGGATGGGAGTCGCTGTCGCGGCGTCGGCGCCTGCGTGTGCAGCGACTGCGGAGACGGCGGCGACGGCGGCGGCGTCAACGTCTTCGTCTTCGGCGACTGCAACTTCGTCCGCGTTCGCGTCCACAGGTTCGTCGTCTTCGGCGGCGGGTCCAGCGATGCGAGCTTCGTCTTCGGGGACATTTGTGCCCCCTGTATCGTGTGCTCCGGTATTTGCGGCCGGATCGAGGTCACGGTTCTGGGACCGGTCCCGGAGCAGCGACGCCGATTCGGCCCCTACGTCGGGTGCGTCCACCCCAGCGCGCGCGCGCTCGCCTTTGCGCCCCACGTGGGGCGCAACCGAATCGACCGCGTCGGCCGCGTCGGTTCTCGCGGGTGCGGAGGCCTTCCTCCGCACTGAGGGGGGGGAAAAGGGGCGCAAGGCGCGCAAGGCAACCAACGCCAAATTGGCCGCGGCTAGCCAGTGCGCCGCCCTCGTAGAAGACATCACGGCCCTCGGCCCCGGGGAACTGCGCCTAGCGGCGAGCGCCCAGGTCGCCGAGATCCTTCAGATCGCCCAGACGTCGGGCAATCTGAAGGGTGGCTACGTGCGTCGGCTGAAGGATGCCGCGAACAGAGTGTCGGACATTGTCGACACGCTGGTCACGCGGAATCCGGAAACCGAGGCGTGGAAGCTCGGCAACGAGAATGCGCGTTTGCGCATGGAAGTGAACTCTTTGCGGGAGGAGAATCTCTCCTATCGCAAGGAGTTCGAAGAAATGCGCAAGGCCCTCAAGGCCTCCGCTCCGGCCGTGGAGCCGGCGCCCGCCGTCGTGGCGGCGCCGCCCCCCGTGCCCGTCAAGCGGAAGGCACGGGCGGTCGCGGTGGAGGTGGCGGCGATTTCGGAATCGCCCGCCGCGCCCGTCGCGACTAAAAAATCGCGTCCGACCCCCGCCGCGGTGGCGGGGTCGACACCGGTTCCCGCCGACGGGGCGGAGCCGGCCGCGGCGCCCGCCGACGGGGCGGCGCCGCCGTCCGTCCCACTCGGGCGCGGCGGCGTTGAGTACGATGCGTTCGTGCGCGTCGTGCTCGATGCCGTGGCGCCACTCATCAACGCGAGGTTCGCCGCCATAGAGGACAGGCTGGGCCCCGCGCCGACCCTCCGTCCACCGCTTGCGGCCGACGGAGGCAGGGCGCCGGCACCCAGGCCGACTCCCCGCGCGCTCGCGAAGCCCACCGGAGGGCCCAAACCGGCCACGGCTGCCGCTGCAGTCCGCCGGGGTCTGGGGGAAGCAAGTACCCCGGTCCCGATGGAGGTAGTGGCGGCCCCGGCCGCCGGGGTGGCAGACTCCCCACTGCCACCGACCCCCCCCGCGAGGAAAAAACACAGGGGGGGCGTGAAGCGAACGCTCCGAAAGCGGAGGAGGGCGGCCCGCGCCGCCGCCGCTGCCTCGGCGGCCTTCGCTTCGGCGCCCGCCCCGATCGTTTCGGCCTCTGGGCGGCAAATGGCCCCCGCGTCCGCGCCATCGGTGGCGCCCGTCCCGCGCGCCCGACGTGCCGCCCCGTATGTGGCGCCGTCGCCGGCGCCCGTGGCGCGCGCCCCTCACGCCGCCCCGTACGTCGCGCCGCCGCCGACGCCCGTGGCCCCCGCCCCCGCCCCCGTTCCCGAGGGGGGGGCGTGGTCCACGGTCGTGGGGCGGAAAAAGGGTAAGGGGGCGAGGGCCAACGGGCCCCCTCCCCCCCCCCAGGTGCAAGCTGCTGCCCCACCGACGGGGTGGAGGCAGCAACCGCGGAAGCAGGCCGCGAGGCCTGCCGTCGTTCTCCGCGAGCCGAAGTCGGCCGCAGTCATTATTAGACTGCTGCCGGCAGCGGCCGCGAAGGGTGTCGGCTATCGTGAGGTCTTCGCAAAGGCCTCGACGGTGGTCGACATCACCGCCATGGGCCTCCGCGAGGGGCTGAAGGTGGTGCGGACCGCCAGGGACGCGCGTCTCCTCGAGTTCCAGCCGGGACCCGAGAGCGCGGCCAAGGCGGACCGCGTCGCCGAAGCCCTGCGCGGGGCCCTAGAAGGGATGGCTGAGGTCGTCCGCCCCGTAAAGCGTGGGGAGCTTTACGTCTCAGGGCTGGACGACTCAGTCACGGTCGATGGGCTGCGTGACGCGATCGCGCGCGCGGGCAACTGCCGGCGCGACGACGTGCTCACGAAGCACATCGGTGCAGGACCGGGCGGATTGGGCGCATCGTACGTGCTGTGCCCCGTCGCTGCCGCCAAGACCATCGTCGGGTTGGGCTACCTTCTGGTCGGCTTCACCTCGGCGAGGGTCGAAGCACTGGAAGCCAGACCGATACGTTGTTACAGATGTTTCAACGTCGGTCACGGCACCCAAACTTGTCCGGACACGTGCCCGGACCGGACTAACTTGTGTCTCCGCTGCGGTAAAAGCGGACACAAGATGCCGGACTGCACGGCACGGAAACCCCACTGCGCGGCGTGCGCGGCGGGGGGACTGAACGCGGCCCACCCCACGTTGGCGAGGTTCTGCCAACCTCCCTACGTGAGGGGCCAATTCGTCCACTCACGGGCGAGACCACGTACCGGCAAATCGGGAGTACAGACAATGGACACCTCCAATGCCTAGTACACCCGTAACGACGTTCTTTCAAGCTAACGTAAACCACTCCCCCACCGCTCAGGACTTGTGCCTGCAGGCGATGGCGGAGTGGCAAGCGAATTTAGCCGTAATAAGTGAACCTTATTACGTCCCTCCTTCAGGGAACTGGGTGGGCGATCTCGATGACATGGTAGCGGTGGTGGCCAGAGCCGGGTCCGGCACACCGCTTACATGTCTCGAAAGAGGAAAGGGCTATGCTGTGGCGGAGAGCGGGAGTATCGTCGTCATAGGCGTTTACTTTTCGCGCAACCGCCCCCTGGCGGAGTTCGAGCTTCACTTGGACGCCGTCGGGGCCGCCGTACGCAGACTGTCGCCCAAAACGATCTTCGTGATGGGCGACTTTAATGCAAAGCACCTCTCCTGGGGAAACGTACTCACGGACCCTAGGGGTCGGGCGGTCGAGGATTGGGCTCTTCAAGCCGGCCTGACCATACTGAACCAGGGGTCGGTCCAGACCTGCGTGCGCGCGCGGGGTGGATCGATCATCGACCTGTCATTCGTCACTCATGCGGCCGCCCGCAGAGTGACCGGATGGAGGGTGCTGGAGGAGGTGGAGTCGCTCTCTGATCATCGGTACATCAGATTTGAGCTCACGACCCCCTCCTCCGGTCCGAGCCCTGTTCACCGTCGCCCCCCTCTCCTCCCGCGTTGGGCCCTTACCAAGCTCGATCCGGAGCAGGCCGAGGAGCGGGCACTCTCGGAAAGCTGGGCCTACCCAGCCGACTTCGCGAATCTGGATACGCAGGCAGAGCACATGCGCAAGACCCTGACGAGGGTTTGCGACGCTGCGATGCCACGCGTCTCCAAGCGGCAGCCTTCGTGCAAGCAATCGGTCCACTGGTGGACCGAGGAGCTGGGCGAGATGCGAAAGGCAGTTCGCATCATCAGCCACAGGCTCAAACGCTGCAGGGCGCGCCGTCCTCCGGACTTCGTCGCGGAAAATGGACTCGTGGGCGAGTTTAGAGAGGCCAGAAAGGCCCTTTCGATTGCAATATTGCGATCGAAAGCCCGGGCTCGGGCCGAGCTCCTCGAGACGCTCGATCGGGACCCTTGGGGGCGCCCGTACCGTGGGGCCCGCAACAAGTTGCGGCCTTGCACATCCACGGTCACGGAAACGCTCGAACCCGAGGTGCTCCGGTCGGTTATCGATGGGCTCTTCCCGGATCCGGGGAACTTCACTCCCCCCAGTATGGGTCCACCCATTCCCGACACCCCCACGGACGAGGAGCCTCACTCCATCTCCGAGGGGGAGCTAGACGTCGCCCTGGACCGGCTCCGGGGCAGGAAGACGGCACCGGGACCCGACGGGGTTCCAGGTCGACTCCTCTTCCTGGCTGCAAAACACCTACGCAGCCAGCTGCGGGACCTCTTCGAAGCCTGTATTCGCGCAGGTAGGTTCCCGTCGCAATGGAAAGAGGGTCGTTTGTGCCTACTTCCAAAGGGAGGTCGGCCTCCCAACGATCCGTCCGCCTACAGGCCCATAGTGCTGCTGAACGAGGTCGCCAAGGTCTTCGAGAAGATCTTGGCGGAGCGGCTTGTGAAGCATCTAGACACTGTGGAGCCGGGGCTATCAGATACGCAGTTCGGGTTTCGGCGGAGGCGCTCCACGATGGACGCCTTCGAGACGCTGCGAACGTTGACGGACGAAGCCGTCCAAGCGAAGGACGTCGTTCTTGCAGTGTCGCTAGACATAGCGAACGCCTTTAACAGCCTCCCTCATGAGACGATCAGGGAGGGGCTCCGCGCGCACGGAGTCCCCCCGTACCTCACGAGGCTGTTGGGCGAGTACCTGCGAGATCGGCACATCCTTTGGGAGGGCGGTGAGTCCGCCAACCACGTGTTAGGTCGGCGACGTGTCGCGTGCGGCGTTCCACAGGGATCGGTCCTCGGGCCTATCCTTTGGAACGTAGGCTATGACTGGATCCTTCGGGTGACGGTCCGGCCCGGAGTAGGGCTGATCTGCTTTGCGGACGACACCCTACTCACGGCACGCGCCGCGTCTTTTGCGGAATCCGTGGACGTCGCCAACGACGGGTTGGCGATCGTCGTAGATCGAATAGCTAGGCTGGGCCTGAGGGTCTCCCCCGCGAAAACGGAGGCCGTCATGTTCCATAGGAAATTCCGGAATCCTCCCCCGGACTTGTCCGTTACAGTTCAGGGGGTGGCGATCAGAGTAGGGCCCACGATGAAATATCTTGGGCTAGTTTTAGACGGGAAATGGCTGTTCAAAGCGCACTTTGAGCAGCTAGTTCCCAAACTTGTGAATTCCGCGGGCGCACTCTCCAGGCTTCTTCCTAACGTGGGGGGGCCGGGGGGTGCGACGCGGAAGCTTTATTCCGGCATCCTGAGGAGTATGGCACTCTACGGTGCGCCCGTCTGGTCCGATTCGCTTCACCGCCACAACCGAACCCTGCTGCACCGCGCGCAGCGGGTTCTGGCCGTGAGGACCATACGGGGGTACCGCACAGTGTCGTGGTTGGCGGCGACTCTCTTGGCAGGCGAGCTGCCCTGGCCTCTCCAGGCAGACGTCCTGTCCAGGGTTCGTCGCGCCCGGCAGGATGCCCTAGCTAGAGGACTGACCTTCTGTCAAGTCGAATTAGAGACGGTCAGGAAGCGGGAAACTCATTCCTGCCTCGTCGCCTGGTCTCGTGACCTCGAACACCCTGTGGCCGGCGGCTATACGGTGGATGCAATCAGGCCGCAGCTGGAGAGATGGGTGACCCGCACCAGCGGAACCCTGACCTTCAGGACGACTCAGATACTGACCGGACACGGTTGTTTCGACCAGTATCTGTTTCGCATTGTGGGCTGCTTGCCTTCCCCGGACTGCCGCCAATGCGGCGCACCCGATACGGCGTTACACACGCTTGTTGAGTGCGCTGCATGGACGCCTCAGCGTTTCGAGCTCGAGACACACGTAGGAGCCGTACGATCGCTTGGCGACTTGGTAACGGCCATGTTGCACAGCGACGACCGCTGGGAGTCTGCGGTCTCTTTCTGTGAGGCTGTAATGTCTCTAAAAGAGGCCGCAGAAAGGGACAGGGAGCGAAGCCCTTCAGCGCGTGCCGCTAATGTCACCCGAGGCCGCCGGCCTTCAGCTGGCACTCGACGAGGCAGGTACGCGCGTTACTTCCCTCCCTGAGTTAGGTTCCGGTACGAGGGGCCCCTTGCTACTAGGCAACGCAAGGGATTCAGCCCCCGTTTCGAAGTGGGGTGTGTTCTCCCAGGGCACACTCCAGGCACTTTATTGCGCTGGATCGACTGTTGCGTAACTATGTTCTATATCTCAGTCTTTCCTTCACAACAAAGCGCAGGGTCGACGGGAGGAGAGGTTTTTTAGTGGGTATTGAGGTTGTTCGCTCGTGTAACATCGCTCGGAGTCTCCACACTCCTCTGTGTAATCCATCGCGGGCGGAGCGCAAATAAAGCATACTATTGCTAGCGTTATCGCCCCCGATGGATGCGTGCCGTTTCCTAGTGACGGCCCAGAGAGTGCGTAAATCGGTTAGCATTTTCCCTCGCCTCAAAAAAAAAAAAAAAAAAAAAAAAAAAAAAAAAAAAAAAAAAAAAAAAAAAAAAAAAAAAGACTTGGTTAGGTTCAGTTCCGGCCAGGCATTGGTGCGAGGCGGTCGCAGATGCCCTGTTCTCCTGGATTTTGCAGTTTTTGTCGCGCCTTTTCTTTCCAAAAAGGCGATAAATTGCGAATATAGTTGTGTAGTGTCAGTGTACAGTGATATCTAGTTCGATTCCGGCGCGAATCGCAGTTTTTTGGCTCGGGTGAGTGATTTACTCTCTTCGCTTGCTTTCGCGCGCTTTGGCGCATATTGCGCAACATTTAACGACTTATTTTGTACATTAAGTACACCCGCGCGCGTCGCTGGTTTCGCACGGGGAGCGGGCATCCAGCAATGGATGCCCAGGACCCAAAACCACCCCCTGGGCTTTCAGGTGCGCCTTGTAAGAGAGGCCACCTGGAGGCCAAGGACGGTTGGCAGGCTGCGGAGATCGGCGAGACGCGTAGGAAGAAGGTCCCGTTAGCATCGTTCGCCCGGCGCAGCAAATCTGCCGCCGGGCCACGTCCAGGCTGCCCGGCTGCTGCCGTTATCACGGCGGCACCTGAGGCGCCTGTCTTGTTAGGCAGGGCGGCGTCCGTGGTGGATCTCACCGTGGATGCCCCCGCTCGTAGGACTAACGTTATGGGGCCACCGGAAGGTCCCGTGACGCGTAGGCCCCCATCCAGCCGTGCGGCAAGTAGGGCCGCACACCTGGATATAGCTAGGAGCTCGTCGCTCGGGTCGCACTCGGCTATCTACCTGGCCGTGAGCGACGCGAGCGACATAGACGTAGGTGCCTTCGGGACGCCGTCGACCTCTGCATGGGCCTCACCTGTGCAGGGGAGCGACGGGCACGAAGGCGGCTTTCGTACGCCGCTGTCAGGTAGCACTCCAGAGTCTCTGGATAGTGCGCTTGACGGTGCCGTTCGCGCGTTCGATTATTCCCGCCCTGCTTCGCCTGCCTGTGGACAAATCGTCTACACGGCGGCCGGAACAGCGACGGTGGGGGGCGGTCGCCCCACGACGACGGTGGCCTATAGCGCGCAGGCCTCACTTGCGCCTCTGCCACTGGCTTGCGACCTAGCGGTTCGCAACGTCGGGGACGGCCGTCCCACGACCCCGGTCGTCGCGCGAGCTTCACTCGCGCTATCGACCGAGGTCGCGAATAGGGAGTTTGTAGGCGCGGCAGCGGCGACCCCTTCGTCTTCCTTCCCTACTGGGATGGGAGTCGCTGTCGCGGCGTCGGCGCCTGCGTGTGCAGCGACTGCGGAGACGGCGGCGACGGCGGCGGCGTCAACGTCTTCGTCTTCGGCGACTGCAACTTCGTCCGCGTTCGCGTCCACAGGTTCGTCGTCTTCGGCGGCGGGTCCAGCGATGCGAGCTTCGTCTTCGGGGACATTTGTGCCCCCTGTATCGTGTGCTCCGGTATTTGCGGCCGGATCGAGGTCACGGTTCTGGGACCGGTCCCGGAGCAGCGACGCCGATTCGGCCCCTACGTCGGGTGCGTCCACCCCAGCGCGCGCGCGCTCGCCTTTGCGCCCCACGTGGGGCGCAACCGAATCGACCGCGTCGGCCGCGTCGGTTCTCGCGGGTGCGGAGGCCTTCCTCCGCACTGAGGGGGGGGAAAAGGGGCGCAAGGCGCGCAAGGCAACCAACGCCAAATTGGCCGCGGCTAGCCAGTGCGCCGCCCTCGTAGAAGACATCACGGCCCTCGGCCCCGGGGAACTGCGCCTAGCGGCGAGCGCCCAGGTCGCCGAGATCCTTCAGATCGCCCAGACGTCGGGCAATCTGAAGGGTGGCTACGTGCGTCGGCTGAAGGATGCCGCGAACAGAGTGTCGGACATTGTCGACACGCTGGTCACGCGGAATCCGGAAACCGAGGCGTGGAAGCTCGGCAACGAGAATGCGCGTTTGCGCATGGAAGTGAACTCTTTGCGGGAGGAGAATCTCTCCTATCGCAAGGAGTTCGAAGAAATGCGCAAGGCCCTCAAGGCCTCCGCTCCGGCCGTGGAGCCGGCGCCCGCCGTCGTGGCGGCGCCGCCCCCCGTGCCCGTCAAGCGGAAGGCACGGGCGGTCGCGGTGGAGGTGGCGGCGATTTCGGAATCGCCCGCCGCGCCCGTCGCGACTAAAAAATCGCGTCCGACCCCCGCCGCGGTGGCGGGGTCGACACCGGTTCCCGCCGACGGGGCGGAGCCGGCCGCGGCGCCCGCCGACGGGGCGGCGCCGCCGTCCGTCCCACTCGGGCGCGGCGGCGTTGAGTACGATGCGTTCGTGCGCGTCGTGCTCGATGCCGTGGCGCCACTCATCAACGCGAGGTTCGCCGCCATAGAGGACAGGCTGGGCCCCGCGCCGACCCTCCGTCCACCGCTTGCGGCCGACGGAGGCAGGGCGCCGGCACCCAGGCCGACTCCCCGCGCGCTCGCGAAGCCCACCGGAGGGCCCAAACCGGCCACGGCTGCCGCTGCAGTCCGCCGGGGTCTGGGGGAAGCAAGTACCCCGGTCCCGATGGAGGTAGTGGCGGCCCCGGCCGCCGGGGTGGCAGACTCCCCACTGCCACCGACCCCCCCCGCGAGGAAAAAACACAGGGGGGGCGTGAAGCGAACGCTCCGAAAGCGGAGGAGGGCGGCCCGCGCCGCCGCCGCTGCCTCGGCGGCCTTCGCTTCGGCGCCCGCCCCGATCGTTTCGGCCTCTGGGCGGCAAATGGCCCCCGCGTCCGCGCCATCGGTGGCGCCCGTCCCGCGCGCCCGACGTGCCGCCCCGTATGTGGCGCCGTCGCCGGCGCCCGTGGCGCGCGCCCCTCACGCCGCCCCGTACGTCGCGCCGCCGCCGACGCCCGTGGCCCCCGCCCCCGCCCCCGTTCCCGAGGGGGGGGCGTGGTCCACGGTCGTGGGGCGGAAAAAGGGTAAGGGGGCGAGGGCCAACGGGCCCCCTCCCCCCCCCCAGGTGCAAGCTGCTGCCCCACCGACGGGGTGGAGGCAGCAACCGCGGAAGCAGGCCGCGAGGCCTGCCGTCGTTCTCCGCGAGCCGAAGTCGGCCGCAGTCATTATTAGACTGCTGCCGGCAGCGGCCGCGAAGGGTGTCGGCTATCGTGAGGTCTTCGCAAAGGCCTCGACGGTGGTCGACATCACCGCCATGGGCCTCCGCGAGGGGCTGAAGGTGGTGCGGACCGCCAGGGACGCGCGTCTCCTCGAGTTCCAGCCGGGACCCGAGAGCGCGGCCAAGGCGGACCGCGTCGCCGAAGCCCTGCGCGGGGCCCTAGAAGGGATGGCTGAGGTCGTCCGCCCCGTAAAGCGTGGGGAGCTTTACGTCTCAGGGCTGGACGACTCAGTCACGGTCGATGGGCTGCGTGACGCGATCGCGCGCGCGGGCAACTGCCGGCGCGACGACGTGCTCACGAAGCACATCGGTGCAGGACCGGGCGGATTGGGCGCATCGTACGTGCTGTGCCCCGTCGCTGCCGCCAAGACCATCGTCGGGTTGGGCTACCTTCTGGTCGGCTTCACCTCGGCGAGGGTCGAAGCACTGGAAGCCAGACCGATACGTTGTTACAGATGTTTCAACGTCGGTCACGGCACCCAAACTTGTCCGGACACGTGCCCGGACCGGACTAACTTGTGTCTCCGCTGCGGTAAAAGCGGACACAAGATGCCGGACTGCACGGCACGGAAACCCCACTGCGCGGCGTGCGCGGCGGGGGGACTGAACGCGGCCCACCCCACGTTGGCGAGGTTCTGCCAACCTCCCTACGTGAGGGGCCAATTCGTCCACTCACGGGCGAGACCACGTACCGGCAAATCGGGAGTACAGACAATGGACACCTCCAATGCCTAGTACACCCGTAACGACGTTCTTTCAAGCTAACGTAAACCACTCCCCCACCGCTCAGGACTTGTGCCTGCAGGCGATGGCGGAGTGGCAAGCGAATTTAGCCGTAATAAGTGAACCTTATTACGTCCCTCCTTCAGGGAACTGGGTGGGCGATCTCGATGACATGGTAGCGGTGGTGGCCAGAGCCGGGTCCGGCACACCGCTTACATGTCTCGAAAGAGGAAAGGGCTATGCTGTGGCGGAGAGCGGGAGTATCGTCGTCATAGGCGTTTACTTTTCGCGCAACCGCCCCCTGGCGGAGTTCGAGCTTCACTTGGACGCCGTCGGGGCCGCCGTACGCAGACTGTCGCCCAAAACGATCTTCGTGATGGGCGACTTTAATGCAAAGCACCTCTCCTGGGGAAACGTACTCACGGACCCTAGGGGTCGGGCGGTCGAGGATTGGGCTCTTCAAGCCGGCCTGACCATACTGAACCAGGGGTCGGTCCAGACCTGCGTGCGCGCGCGGGGTGGATCGATCATCGACCTGTCATTCGTCACTCATGCGGCCGCCCGCAGAGTGACCGGATGGAGGGTGCTGGAGGAGGTGGAGTCGCTCTCTGATCATCGGTACATCAGATTTGAGCTCACGACCCCCTCCTCCGGTCCGAGCCCTGTTCACCGTCGCCCCCCTCTCCTCCCGCGTTGGGCCCTTACCAAGCTCGATCCGGAGCAGGCCGAGGAGCGGGCACTCTCGGAAAGCTGGGCCTACCCAGCCGACTTCGCGAATCTGGATACGCAGGCAGAGCACATGCGCAAGACCCTGACGAGGGTTTGCGACGCTGCGATGCCACGCGTCTCCAAGCGGCAGCCTTCGTGCAAGCAATCGGTCCACTGGTGGACCGAGGAGCTGGGCGAGATGCGAAAGGCAGTTCGCATCATCAGCCACAGGCTCAAACGCTGCAGGGCGCGCCGTCCTCCGGACTTCGTCGCGGAAAATGGACTCGTGGGCGAGTTTAGAGAGGCCAGAAAGGCCCTTTCGATTGCAATATTGCGATCGAAAGCCCGGGCTCGGGCCGAGCTCCTCGAGACGCTCGATCGGGACCCTTGGGGGCGCCCGTACCGTGGGGCCCGCAACAAGTTGCGGCCTTGCACATCCACGGTCACGGAAACGCTCGAACCCGAGGTGCTCCGGTCGGTTATCGATGGGCTCTTCCCGGATCCGGGGAACTTCACTCCCCCCAGTATGGGTCCACCCATTCCCGACACCCCCACGGACGAGGAGCCTCACTCCATCTCCGAGGGGGAGCTAGACGTCGCCCTGGACCGGCTCCGGGGCAGGAAGACGGCACCGGGACCCGACGGGGTTCCAGGTCGACTCCTCTTCCTGGCTGCAAAACACCTACGCAGCCAGCTGCGGGACCTCTTCGAAGCCTGTATTCGCGCAGGTAGGTTCCCGTCGCAATGGAAAGAGGGTCGTTTGTGCCTACTTCCAAAGGGAGGTCGGCCTCCCAACGATCCGTCCGCCTACAGGCCCATAGTGCTGCTGAACGAGGTCGCCAAGGTCTTCGAGAAGATCTTGGCGGAGCGGCTTGTGAAGCATCTAGACACTGTGGAGCCGGGGCTATCAGATACGCAGTTCGGGTTTCGGCGGAGGCGCTCCACGATGGACGCCTTCGAGACGCTGCGAACGTTGACGGACGAAGCCGTCCAAGCGAAGGACGTCGTTCTTGCAGTGTCGCTAGACATAGCGAACGCCTTTAACAGCCTCCCTCATGAGACGATCAGGGAGGGGCTCCGCGCGCACGGAGTCCCCCCGTACCTCACGAGGCTGTTGGGCGAGTACCTGCGAGATCGGCACATCCTTTGGGAGGGCGGTGAGTCCGCCAACCACGTGTTAGGTCGGCGACGTGTCGCGTGCGGCGTTCCACAGGGATCGGTCCTCGGGCCTATCCTTTGGAACGTAGGCTATGACTGGATCCTTCGGGTGACGGTCCGGCCCGGAGTAGGGCTGATCTGCTTTGCGGACGACACCCTACTCACGGCACGCGCCGCGTCTTTTGCGGAATCCGTGGACGTCGCCAACGACGGGTTGGCGATCGTCGTAGATCGAATAGCTAGGCTGGGCCTGAGGGTCTCCCCCGCGAAAACGGAGGCCGTCATGTTCCATAGGAAATTCCGGAATCCTCCCCCGGACTTGTCCGTTACAGTTCAGGGGGTGGCGATCAGAGTAGGGCCCACGATGAAATATCTTGGGCTAGTTTTAGACGGGAAATGGCTGTTCAAAGCGCACTTTGAGCAGCTAGTTCCCAAACTTGTGAATTCCGCGGGCGCACTCTCCAGGCTTCTTCCTAACGTGGGGGGGCCGGGGGGTGCGACGCGGAAGCTTTATTCCGGCATCCTGAGGAGTATGGCACTCTACGGTGCGCCCGTCTGGTCCGATTCGCTTCACCGCCACAACCGAACCCTGCTGCACCGCGCGCAGCGGGTTCTGGCCGTGAGGACCATACGGGGGTACCGCACAGTGTCGTGGTTGGCGGCGACTCTCTTGGCAGGCGAGCTGCCCTGGCCTCTCCAGGCAGACGTCCTGTCCAGGGTTCGTCGCGCCCGGCAGGATGCCCTAGCTAGAGGACTGACCTTCTGTCAAGTCGAATTAGAGACGGTCAGGAAGCGGGAAACTCATTCCTGCCTCGTCGCCTGGTCTCGTGACCTCGAACACCCTGTGGCCGGCGGCTATACGGTGGATGCAATCAGGCCGCAGCTGGAGAGATGGGTGACCCGCACCAGCGGAACCCTGACCTTCAGGACGACTCAGATACTGACCGGACACGGTTGTTTCGACCAGTATCTGTTTCGCATTGTGGGCTGCTTGCCTTCCCCGGACTGCCGCCAATGCGGCGCACCCGATACGGCGTTACACACGCTTGTTGAGTGCGCTGCATGGACGCCTCAGCGTTTCGAGCTCGAGACACACGTAGGAGCCGTACGATCGCTTGGCGACTTGGTAACGGCCATGTTGCACAGCGACGACCGCTGGGAGTCTGCGGTCTCTTTCTGTGAGGCTGTAATGTCTCTAAAAGAGGCCGCAGAAAGGGACAGGGAGCGAAGCCCTTCAGCGCGTGCCGCTAATGTCACCCGAGGCCGCCGGCCTTCAGCTGGCACTCGACGAGGCAGGTACGCGCGTTACTTCCCTCCCTGAGTTAGGTTCCGGTACGAGGGGCCCCTTGCTACTAGGCAACGCAAGGGATTCAGCCCCCGTTTCGAAGTGGGGTGTGTTCTCCCAGGGCACACTCCAGGCACTTTATTGCGCTGGATCGACTGTTGCGTAACTATGTTCTATATCTCAGTCTTTCCTTCACAACAAAGCGCAGGGTCGACGGGAGGAGAGGTTTTTTAGTGGGTATTGAGGTTGTTCGCTCGTGTAACATCGCTCGGAGTCTCCACACTCCTCTGTGTAATCCATCGCGGGCGGAGCGCAAATAAAGCATACTATTGCTAGCGTTATCGCCCCCGATGGATGCGTGCCGTTTCCTAGTGACGGCCCAGAGAGTGCGTAAATCGGTTAGCATTTTCCCTCGCCTCAAAAAAAAAAAAAAAAAAAAAAAAAAAAAAAAAAAAAAGACTTGGTTAGGTTCAGTTCCGGCCAGGCATTGGTGCGAGGCGGTCGCAAATGCCCTGTTCTCCTGGATTTTGCAGTTTTTGTCGCGCCTTTTCTTTCCAAAAAGGCGATAAATTGCGAATATAGTTGTGTAGTGACAGTGTACAGTGATATCTAGTTCGATTCCGGCGCGAATCGCAGTTTTTTGGCTCGGGTGAGTGATTTACTCTCTTCGCTTGCTTTCGCGCGCTTTGGCGCATATTGCGCAACATTTAACGACTTATTTTGTACATTAAGTACACCCGCGCGCGTCGCTGGTTTCGCACGGGGAGCGGGCATCCAGCAATGGATGCCCAGGACCCAAAACCACCCCCTGGGCTTTCAGGTGCGCCTTGTAAGAGAGGCCACCTGGAGGCCAAGGACGGTTGGCAGGCTGCGGAGATCGGCGAGACGCGTAGGAAGAAGGTCCCGTCAGCATCGTTCGCCCGGCGCAGCAAATCTGCCGCCGGGCCACGTCCAGGCTGCCCGGCTGCTGCCGTTATCACGGCGGCACCTGAGGCGCCTGTCTTGTTAGGCAGGGCGGCGTCCGTGGTGGATCTCACCGTGGATGCCCCCGCTCGTAGGACTAACGTTATGGGGCCACCGGAAGGTCCCGTGACGCGTAGGCCCCCATCCAGCCGTGCGGCAAGTAGGGCCGCACACCTGGATATAGCTAGGAGCTCGTCGCTCGGGTCGCACTCGGCTATTTACCTGGCCGTGAGCGACGCGAGCGACATAGACGTAGGTGCCTTCGGGACGCCGTCGACCTCTGCATGGGCCTCACCTGTGCAGGGGAGCGGCGGGCACGAAGGCGGCTTTAGTACGCCGCTGTCAGGTAGCACTCCAGAGTCTCTGGATAGTGCGCTTGACGGTGCCGTTCGCGCGTTCGATTATTCCCGCCCTGCTTCGCCTGCCTGTGGACAAATCGTCTACACGGCGGCCGGAACAGCGACGGTGGGGGGCGGTCGCCCCACGACGACGGTGGCCTATAGCGCGCAGGCCTCACCTGCGCCTCTGCCACTGGCTTGCGACCTAGCGGTTCGCAACGTCGGGGACGGCCGTCCCACGACCCCGGTCGTCGCGCGAGCTTCACTCGCGCTATCGACCGAGGTCGCGAATAGGGAGTTTGTAGGCGCGGCAGCGGCGACCCCTTCGTCTTCCTTCCCTACTGGGATGGGAGTCGCTGTCGCGGCGTCGGCGCCTGCGTGTGCAGCGACTGCGGAGACGGCGGCGACGGCGGCGGCGTCAACGTCTTCGTCTTCGGCGACTGCAACTTCGTCCGCGTTCGCGTCCACAGGTTCGTCGTCTTCGGCGGCGGGTCCAGCGATGCGAGCTTCGTCTTCGGGGACATTTGTGCCCCCTGTATCGTGTGCTCCGGTATTTGCGGCCGGATCGAGGTCACGGTTCTGGGACCGGTCCCGGAGCAGCGACGCCGATTCGGCCCCTACGTCGGGTGCGTCCACCCCAGCGCGCGCGCGCTCGCCTTTGCGCCCCACGTGGGGCGCAACCGAATCGACCGCGTCGGCCGCGTCGGTTCTCGCGGGTGCGGAGGCCTTCCTCCGCACTGAGGGGGGGGAAAAGGGGCGCAAGGCGCGCAAGGCAACCAACGCCAAATTGGCCGCGGCTAGCCAGTGCGCCGCCCTCGTAGAAGACATCACGGCCCTCGGCCCCGGGGAACTGCGCCTAGCGGCGAGCGCCCAGGTCGCCGAGATCCTTCAGATCGCCCAGACGTCGGGCAATCTGAAGGGTGGCTACGTGCGTCGGCTGAAGGATGCCGCGAACAGAGTGTCGGACATTGTCGACACGCTGGTCACGCGGAATCCGGAAACCGAGGCGTGGAAGCTCGGCAACGAGAATGCGCGTTTGCGCATGGAAGTGAGCTCTTTGCGGGAGGAGAATCTCTCCTATCGCAAGGAGTTCGAAGAAATGCGCAAGGCCCTCAAGGCCTCCGCTCCGGCCGTGGAGCCGGCGCCCGCCGTCGTGGCGGCGCCGCCCCCCGTGCCCGTCAAGCGGAAGGCACGGGCGGTCGCGGTGGAGGTGGCGGCGATTTCGGAATCGCCCGCCGCGCCCGTCGCGACTAAAAAATCGCGTCCGACCCCCGCCGCGGTGGCGGGGTCGACACCGGTTCCCGCCGACGGGGCGGAGCCGGCCGCGGCGCCCGCCGACGGGGCGGCGCCGCCGTCCGTCCCACTCGGGCGCGGCGGCGTTGAGTACGATGCGTTCGTGCGCGTCGTGCTCGATGCCGTGGCGCCACTCATCAACGCGAGGTTCGCCGCCATAGAGGACAGGCTGGGCCCCGCGCCGACCCTCCGTCCACCACTTGCGGCCGACGGAGGCAGGGCGCCGGCACCCAGGCCGACTCCCCGCGCGCTCGCGAAGCCCACCGGAGGGCCCAAACCGGCCACGGCTGCCGCTGCAGTCCGCCGGGGTCTGGGGGAAGCAAGTACCCCGGTCCCGATGGAGGTAGTGGCGGCCCCGGCCGCCGGGGTGGCAGACTCCCCACTGCCACCGACCCCCCCCGCGAGGAAAAAACACAGGGGGGGCGTGAAGCGAACGCTCCGAAAGCGGAGGAGGGCGGCCCGCGCCGCCGCCGCTGCCTCGGCGGCCTTCGCTTCGGCGCCCGCCCCGATCGTTTCGGCCTCTGGGCGGCAAATGGCCCCCGCGTCCGCGCCATCGGTGGCGCCCGTCCCGCGCGCCCGACGTGCCGCCCCGTATGTGGCGCCGTCGCCGGCGCCCGTGGCGCGCGCCCCTCACGCCGCCCCGTACGTCGCGCCGCCGCCGACGCCCGTGGCCCCCGCCCCCGCCCCCGTTCCCGAGGGGGGGGCGTGGTCCACGGTCGTGGGGCGGAAAAAGGGTAAGGGGGCGAGGGCCAACGGGCCCCCTCCCCCCCCCCAGGTGCAAGCTGCTGCCCCACCGACGGGGTGGAGGCAGCAACCGCGGAAGCAGGCCGCGAGGCCTGCCGTCGTTCTCCGCGAGCCGAAGTCGGCCGCAGTCATTATTAGACTGCTGCCGGCAGCGGCCGCGAAGGGTGTCGGCTACCGCGAGGTCTTCGCAAAGGCCTCGACGGTGGTCGACATCACCGCCATGGGCCTCCGCGAGGGGCTGAAGGTGGTGCGGACCGCCAGGGACGCGCGTCTCCTCGAGTTCCAGCCGGGACCCGAGAGCGCGGCCAAGGCGGACCGCGTCGCCGAAGCCCTGCGCGGGGCCCTAGAAGGGATGGCTGAGGTCGTCCGCCCCGTAAAGCGTGGGGAGCTTTACGTCTCAGGGCTGGACGACTCAGTCACGGTCGATGGGCTGCGTGACGCGATCGCGCGCGCGGGCAACTGCCGGCGCGACGACGTGCTCACGAAGCACATCGGTGCAGGACCGGGCGGATTGGGCGCATCGTACGTGCTGTGCCCCGTCGCTGCCGCCAAGACCATCGTCGGGTTGGGCTACCTTCTGGTCGGCTTCACCTCGGCGAAGGTCGAAGCACTGGAAGCCAGACCGATACGTTGCTACAGATGTTTCAACGTCGGTCACGGCACCCAAACTTGTCCGGACACGTGCCCGGACCGGACTAGCTTGTGTCTCCGCTGCGGTAAAAGCGGACACAAGATGCCGGACTGCACGGCACGGAAACCCCACTGCGCGGCGTGCGCGGCGGGGGGACTGAACGCGGCCCACCCCACGTTGGCGAGGTTCTGCCAACCTCCCTACGTTAGGGGACAATTCGTCCACTCACGGGCGAGACCACGTACCGGCAAATCGGGAGTACAGACAATGGACACCTCCAATGCCTAGTACACCCGTAACGACGTTCTTTCAAGCTAACGTAAACCACTCCCCCACCGCTCAGGACTTGTGCCTGCAGGCGATGGCGGAGTGGCAAGCGAATTTAGCCGTAATAAGTGAACCTTATTACGTCCCTCCTTCAGGGAACTGGGTGGGCGATCTCGATGACATGGTAGCGGTGGTGGCCAGAGCCGGGTCCGGCACACCGCTTACATGTCTCGAAAGAGGAAAGGGCTATGCTGTGGCGGAGAGCGGGAGTATCGTCGTCATAGGCGTTTACTTTTCGCGCAACCGCCCCCTGGCGGAGTTCGAGCTTCACTTGGACGCCGTCGGGGCCGCCGTACGCAGACTGTCGCCCAAAACGATCTTCGTGATGGGCGACTTTAATGCAAAGCACCTCTCCTGGGGAAACATACTCACGGACCCTAGGGGTCGGGCGGTCGAGGATTGGGCTCTTCAAGCCGGCCTGACCATACTGAACCAGGGGTCGGTCCAGACCTGCGTGCGCGCGCGGGGTGGATCGATCATCGACCTGTCATTCGCCACTCATGCGGCCGTCCGCAGAGTGACCGGATGGAGGGTGCTGGAGGAGGTGGAGTCGCTCTCTGATCATCGGTACATCAGATTTGAGCTCACGACCCCCTCCTCCGGTCCGAGCCCTGTTCACCGTCGCCCCCCTCTCCTCCCGCGTTGGGCCCTTACCAAGCTCGAGCCGGAGCAGGCCGAGGAGCGGGCACTCTCGGAAAGCTGGGCCTACCCAGCCGACTTCGCGAATCTGGATACGCAGGCAGAGCACATGCGCAAGACCCTGACGAGGGTTTGCGACGCTGCGATGCCACGCGTCTCCAAGCGGCAGCCTCCGTGCAAGCAATCGGTCCACTGGTGGACCGAGGAGCTGGGCGAGATGCGAAAGGCAGTTCGCATCATCAGCCACAGGCTCAAACGCTGCAGGGCGCGCCGTCCTCCGGACTTCGTCGCGGAAAATGGACTCGTGGGCGAGTTTAGAGAGGCCAGAAAGGCCCTTTCGATTGCAATATTGCGATCGAAAGCCCGGGCTCGGGCCGAGCTCCTCGAGACGCTCGATCGGGACCCTTGGGGGCGCCCGTACCGTGGGGCCCGCAACAAGTTGCGGCCTTGCACATCCACGGTCACGGAAACGCTCGAACCCGAGGTGCTCCGGTCGGTTATCGATGGGCTCTTCCCGGATCCGGGGAACTTCACTCCCCCCAGTATGGGTCCACCCATTCCCGACACCCCCACGGACGAGGAGCCTCACTCCATCTCCGAGGGGGAGCTAGACGTCGCCCTGGACCGGCTCCGGGGCAGGAAGACGGCACCGGGACCCGACGGGGTTCCAGGTCGACTCCTCTTCCTGGCTGCAAAACACCTACGCAGCCAGCTGCGGGACCTCTTCGAAGCCTGTATTCGCGCAGGTAGGTTCCCGTCGCAATGGAAAGAGGGTCGTTTGTGCCTACTTCCAAAGGGAGGTCGGCCTCCCAACGATCCGTCCGCCTACAGGCCCATAGTGCTGCTGAACGAGGTCGCCAAGGTCTTCGAGAAGATCTTGGCGGAGCGGCTTGTGAAGCATCTAGACACTGTGGAGCCGGGGCTATCAGATACGCAGTTCGGGTTTCGGCGGAGGCGCTCCACGATGGACGCCTTCGAGACGCTGCGAACGTTGACGGACGAAGCCGTCCAAGCGAAGGACGTCGTTCTTGCAGTGTCGCTAGACATAGCGAACGCCTTTAACAGCCTCCCTCATGAGACGATCAGGGAGGGGCTCCGCGCGCACGGAGTCCCCCCGTACCTCACGAGGCTGTTGGGCGAGTACCTGCGAGATCGGCACATCCTTTGGGAGGGCGGTGAGTCCGCCAACCACGTGTTAGGTCGGCGACGTGTCGCGTGCGGCGTTCCACAGGGATCGGTCCTCGGGCCTATCCTTTGGAACGTAGGCTATGACTGGATCCTTCGGGTGACGGTCCGGCCCGGAGTAGGGCTGATCTGCTTTGCGGACGACACCCTACTCACGGCACGCGCCGCGTCTTTTGCGGAATCCGTGGACGTTGCCAACGACGGGTTGGCGATCGTCGTAGATCGAATAGCTAGGCTGGGCTTGAGGGTCTCCCCCGCGAAAACGGAGGCCGTCATGTTCCATAGGAAATTCCGGAATCCTCCCCCGGACTTGTCCGTTACAGTTCAGGGGGTGGCGATCAGAGTAGGGCCCACGATGAAATATCTTGGGCTAGTTTTAGACGGGAAATGGCTGTTCAAAGCGCACTTTGAGCAGCTAGTTCCCAAACTTGTGAATTCCGCGGGCGCACTCTCCAGGCTTCTCCCTAACGTGGGGGGGCCGGGGGGTGCGACGCGGAAGCTTTATTCCGGCATCCTGAGGAGTATGGCACTCTACGGTGCGCCCGTCTGGTCCGATTCGCTTCACCGCCACAACCGAACCCTGCTGCATCGCGCGCAGCGGGTTCTGGCCGTGAGGACCATACGGGGGTACCGCACAGTGTCGTGGTTGGCGGCGACTCTCTTGGCAGGCGAGCTGCCCTGGCCTCTCCAGGCAGACGTCCTGTCCAGGGTTCGTCGCGCCCGGCAGGATGCCCTAGCTAGAGGACTGACCTTCTGTCAAGTCGAATTAGAGACGGTCAGGAAGCGGGAAACTCATTCCTGCCTCGTCGCCTGGTCTCGTGACCTCGAACACCCTGTGGCCGGCGGCTATACGGTGGATGCAATCAGGCCGCAGCTGGAGAGATGGGTGACCCGCACCAGCGGAACCCTGACCTTCAGGACGACTCAGATACTGACCGGACACGGTTGTTTCGACCAGTATCTGTTTCGCATTGTGGGCTGCTTGCCTTCCCCGGACTGCCGCCAATGCGGCGCACCCGATACGGCGTTACACACGCTTGTTGAGTGCGCTGCATGGACGCCTCAGCGTTTCGAGCTCGAGACACACGTAGGAGCCGTCCGATCGCTTGGCGACTTGGTAACGGCCATGTTGCACAGCGACGACCGCTGGGAATCTGCGGTCTCTTTCTGTGAGGCTGTAATGTCTCTAAAAGAGGCCGCAGAAAGGGATAGGGAGCGAAGCCCTTCAGCGCGTGCCGCTAATGTCACCCGAGGCCGCCGGCCTTCAGCTGGCACTCGACGAGGCAGGTACGCGCGTTACTTCCCTCCCTGAGTTAGGTTCCGGTACGAGGGGCCCCTTGCTACTAGGCAACGCAAGGGATTCAGCCCCCGTTTCGAAGTGGGGTGTGTTCTCCCAGGGCACACTCCAGGCACTTTATTGCGCTGGATCGACTGTTGCGTAACTATGTTCTATATCTCAGTCTTTCCTTCACAACGAAGCGCAGGGTCGACGGGAGGAGAGGTTTTTTAGTGGGTATTGAGGTTGTTCGCTCGTGTAACATCGCTCGGAGTCGCCACACTCCTCTGTGTAATCCATCGCGGGCGGAGCGCAAATAAAGCATACTATTGCTAGCGTTATCGCCCCCGATGGATGCGTGCCGTTTCCTAGTGACGGCCCAGAGAGTGCGTAAATCGGTTAGCATTTTCCCTCGCCTCAAAAAAAAAAAAAAAAAAAAAAAAAAAAAAAAGACTTGGTTAGGTTCAGTTCCGGCCAGGCATTGATGCGAGGCGGTCGCAGATGCCCTGTTCTCCTGGATTTTGCAGTTTTTGTCGTGCCTTTTCTTTCCAAAAAGGCGATAAATTGCGAATATAGTTGTGTAGTGTCAGTGTACAGTGATATCTAGTTCGATTCCGGCGCGAATCGCAGTTTTTTGGCTCGGGTGAGTGATTTACTCTCTTCGCTTGCTTTCGCGCGCTTTGGCGCATATTGCGCAACATTTAACGACTTATTTTGTACATTAAGTACACCCGCGCGCGTCGCTGGTTTCGCACGGGGAGCGGGCATCCAGCAATGGATGCCCAGGACCCAAAACCACCCCCTGGGCTTTCAGGTGCGCCTTGTAAGAGAGGCCACCTGGAGGCCAAGGACGGTTGGCAGGCTGCGGAGATCGGCGAGACGCGTAGGAAGAAGGTCCCGTTAGCATCGTTCGCCCGGCGCAGCAAATCTGCCGCCGGGCCACGTCCAGGCTGCCCGGCTGCTGCCGTTATCACGGCGGCACCTGAGGCGCCTGTCTTGTTAGGCAGGGCGGCGTCCGTGGTGGATCTCACCGTGGATGCCCCCGCTCGTAGGACTAACGTTATGGGGCCACCGGAAGGTCCCGTGACGCGTAGGCCCCCATCCAGCCGTGCGGCAAGTAGGGCCGCACACCTGGATATAGCTAGGAGCTCGTCGCTCGGGTCGCACTCGGCTATCTACCTGGCCGTGAGCGACGCGAGCGACATAGACGTAGGTGCCTTCGGGACGCCGTCGACCTCTGCATGGGCCTCACCTGTGCAGGGGAGCGACGGGCACGAAGGCGGCTTTCGTACGCCGCTGTCAGGTAGCACTCCAGAGTCTCTGGATAGTGCGCTTGACGGTGCCGTTCGCGCGTTCGATTATTCCCGCCCTGCTTCGCCTGCCTGTGGACAAATCGTCTACACGGTGGCCGGAACAGCGACGGTGGGGGGCGGTCGCCCCACGACGACGGTGGCCTATAGCGCGCAGGCCTCACTTGCGCCTCTGCCACTGGCTTGCGACCTAGCGGTTCGCAACGTCGGGGACGGCCGTCCCACGACCCCGGTCGTCGCGCGAGCTTCACTCGCGCTATCGACCGAGGTCGCGAATAGGGAGTTTGTAGGCGCGGCAGCGGCGACCCCTTCGTCTTCCTTCCCTACTGGGATGGGAGTCGCTGTCGCGGCGTCGGCGCCTGCGTGTGCAGCGACTGCGGAGACGGCGGCGACGGCGGCGGCGTCAACGTCTTCGTCTTCGGCGACTGCAACTTCGTCCGCGTTCGCGTCCACAGGTTCGTCGTCTTCGGCGGCGGGTCCAGCGATGCGAGCTTCGTCTTCGGGGACATTTGTGCCCCCTGTATCGTGTGCTCCGGTATTTGCGGCCGGATCGAGGTCACGGTTCTGGGACCGGTCCCGGAGCAGCGACGCCGATTCGGCCCCTACGTCGGGTGCGTCCACCCCAGCGCGCGCGCGCTCGCCTTTGCGCCCCACGTGGGGCGCAACCGAATCGACCGCGTCGGCCGCGTCGGTTCTCGCGGGTGCGGAGGCCTTCCTCCGCACTGAGGGGGGGGAAAAGGGGCGCAAGGCGCGCAAGGCAACCAACGCCAAATTGGCCGCGGCTAGCCAGTGCGCCGCCCTCGTAGAAGACATCACGGCCCTCGGCCCCGGGGAACTGCGCCTAGCGGCGAGCGCCCAGGTCGCCGAGATCCTTCAGATCGCCCAGACGTCGGGCAATCTGAAGGGTGGCTACGTGCGTCGGCTGAAGGATGCCGCGAACAGAGTGTCGGACATTGTCGACACGCTGGTCACGCGGAATCCGGAAACCGAGGCGTGGAAGCTCGGCAACGAGAATGCGCGTTTGCGCATGGAAGTGAACTCTTTGCGGGAGGAGAATCTCTCCTATCGCAAGGAGTTCGAAGAAATGCGCAAGGCCCTCAAGGCCTCCGCTCCGGCCGTGGAGCCGGCGCCCGCCGTCGTGGCGGCGCCGCCCCCCGTGCCCGTCAAGCGGAAGGCACGGGCGGTCGCGGTGGAGGTGGCGGCGATTTCGGAATCGCCCGCCGCGCCCGTCGCGACTAAAAAATCGCGTCCGACCCCCGCCGCGGTGGCGGGGTCGACACCGGTTCCCGCCGACGGGGCGGAGCCGGCCGCGGCGCCCGCCGACGGGGCGGCGCCGCCGTCCGTCCCACTCGGGCGCGGCGGCGTTGAGTACGATGCGTTCGTGCGCGTCGTGCTCGATGCCGTGGCGCCACTCATCAACGCGAGGTTCGCCGCCATAGAGGACAGGCTGGGCCCCGCGCCGACCCTCCGTCCACCGCTTGCGGCCGACGGAGGCAGGGCGCCGGCACCCAGGCCGACTCCCCGCGCGCTCGCGAAGCCCACCGGAGGGCCCAAACCGGCCACGGCTGCCGCTGCAGTCCGCCGGGGTCTGGGGGAAGCAAGTACCCCGGTCCCGATGGAGGTAGTGGCGGCCCCGGCCGCCGGGGTGGCAGACTCCCCACTGCCACCGACCCCCCCCGCGAGGAAAAAACACAGGGGGGGCGTGAAGCGAACGCTCCGAAAGCGGAGGAGGGCGGCCCGCGCCGCCGCCGCTGCCTCGGCGGCCTTCGCCTCGGCGCCCGCCCCGATCGTTTCGGCCTCTGGGCGGCAAATGGCCCCCGCGTCCGCGCCATCGGTGGCGCCCGTCCCGCGCGCCCGACGTGCCGCCCCGTATGTGGCGCCGTCGCCGGCGCCCGTGGCGCGCGCCCCTCACGCCGCCCCGTACGTCGCGCCGCCGCCGACGCCCGTGGCCCCCGCCCCCGCCCCCGTTCCCGAGGGGGGGGCGTGGTCCACGGTCGTGGGGCGGAAAAAGGGTAAGGGGGCGAGGGCCAACGGGCCCCCTCCCCCCCCCCAGGTGCAAGCTGCTGCCCCACCGACGGGGTGGAGGCAGCAACCGCGGAAGCAGGCCGCGAGGCCTGCCGTCGTTCTCCGCGAGCCGAAGTCGGCCGCAGTCATTATTAGACTGCTGCCGGCAGCGGCCGCGAAGGGTGTCGGCTATCGTGAGGTCTTCGCAAAGGCCTCGACGGTGGTCGACATCACCGCCATGGGCCTCCGCGAGGGGCTGAAGGTGGTGCGGACCGCCAGGGACGCGCGTCTCCTCGAGTTCCAGCCGGGACCCGAGAGCGCGGCCAAGGCGGACCGCGTCGCCGAAGCCCTGCGCGGGGCCCTAGAAGGGATGGCTGAGGTCGTCCGCCCCGTAAAGCGTGGGGAGCTTTACGTCTCAGGGCTGGACGACTCAGTCACGGTCGATGGGCTGCGTGACGCGATCGCGCGCGCGGGCAACTGCCGGCGCGACGACGTGCTCACGAAGCACATCGGTGCAGGACCGGGCGGATTGGGCGCATCGTACGTGCTGTGCCCCGTCGCTGCCGCCAAGACCATCGTCGGGTTGGGCTACCTTCTGGTCGGCTTCACCTCGGCGAGGGTCGAAGCACTGGAAGCCAGACCGATACGTTGTTACAGATGTTTCAACGTCGGTCACGGCACCCAAACTTGTCCGGACACGTGCCCGGACCGGACTAACTTGTGTCTCCGCTGCGGTAAAAGCGGACACAAGATGCCGGACTGCACGGCACGGAAACCCCACTGCGCGGCGTGCGCGGCGGGGGGACTGAACGCGGCCCACCCCACGTTGGCGAGGTTCTGCCAACCTCCCTACGTGAGGGGCCAATTCGTCCACTCACGGGCGAGACCACGTACCGGCAAATCGGGAGTACAGACAATGGACACCTCCAATGCCTAGTACACCCGTAACGACGTTCTTTCAAGCTAACGTAAACCACTCCCCCACCGCTCAGGACTTGTGCCTGCAGGCGATGGCGGAGTGGCAAGCGAATTTAGCCGTAATAAGTGAACCTTATTACGTCCCTCCTTCAGGGAACTGGGTGGGCGATCTCGATGACATGGTAGCGGTGGTGGCCAGAGCCGGGTCCGGCACACCGCTTACATGTCTCGAAAGAGGAAAGGGCTATGCTGTGGCGGAGAGCGGGAGTATCGTCGTCATAGGCGTTTACTTTTCGCGCAACCGCCCCCTGGCGGAGTTCGAGCTTCACTTGGACGCCGTCGGGGCCGCCGTACGCAGACTGTCGCCCAAAACGATCTTCGTGATGGGCGACTTTAATGCAAAGCACCTCTCCTGGGGAAACGTACTCACGGACCCTAGGGGTCGGGCGGTCGAGGATTGGGCTCTTCAAGCCGGCCTGACCATACTGAACCAGGGGTCGGTCCAGACCTGCGTGCGCGCGCGGGGTGGATCGATCATCGACCTGTCATTCGTCACTCATGCGGCCGCCCGCAGAGTGACCGGATGGAGGGTGCTGGAGGAGGTGGAGTCGCTCTCTGATCATCGGTACATCAGATTTGAGCTCACGACCCCCTCCTCCGGTCCGAGCCCTGTTCACCGTCGCCCCCCTCTCCTCCCGCGTTGGGCCCTTACCAAGCTCGATCCGGAGCAGGCCGAGGAGCGGGCACTCTCGGAAAGCTGGGCCTACCCAGCCGACTTCGCGAATCTGGATACGCAGGCAGAGCACATGCGCAAGACCCTGACGAGGGTTTGCGACGCTGCGATGCCACGCGTCTCCAAGCGGCAGCCTCCGTGCAAGCAATCGGTCCACTGGTGGACCGAGGAGCTGGGCGAGATGCGAAAGGCAGTTCGCATCATCAGCCACAGGCTCAAACGCTGCAGGGCGCGCCGTCCTCCGGACTTCGTCGCGGAAAATGGACTCGTGGGCGAGTTTAGAGAGGCCAGAAAGGCCCTTTCGATTGCAATATTGCGATCGAAAGCCCGGGCTCGGGCCGAGCTCCTCGAGACGCTCGATCGGGACCCTTGGGGGCGCCCGTACCGTGGGGCCCGCAACAAGTTGCGGCCTTGCACATCCACGGTCACGGAAACGCTCGAACCCGAGGTGCTCCGGTCGGTTATCGATGGGCTCTTCCCGGATCCGGGGAACTTCACTCCCCCCAGTATGGGTCCACCCATTCCCGACACCCCCACGGACGAGGAGCCTCACTCCATCTCCGAGGGGGAGCTAGACGTCGCCCTGGACCGGCTCCGGGGCAGGAAGACGGCACCGGGACCCGACGGGGTTCCAGGTCGACTCCTCTTCCTGGCTGCAAAACACCTACGCAGCCAGCTGCGGGACCTCTTCGAAGCCTGTATTCGCGCAGGTAGGTTCCCGTCGCAATGGAAAGAGGGTCGTTTGTGCCTACTTCCAAAGGGAGGTCGGCCTCCCAACGATCCGTCCGCCTACAGGCCCATAGTGCTGCTGAACGAGGTCGCCAAGGTCTTCGAGAAGATCTTGGCGGAGCGGCTTGTGAAGCATCTAGACACTGTGGAGCCGGGGCTATCAGATACGCAGTTCGGGTTTCGGCGGAGGCGCTCCACGATGGACGCCTTCGAGACGCTGCGAACGTTGACGGACGAAGCCGTCCAAGCGAAGGACGTCGTTCTTGCAGTGTCGCTAGACATAGCGAACGCCTTTAACAGCCTCCCTCATGAGACGATCAGGGAGGGGCTCCACGCGCACGGAGTCCCCCCGTACCTCACGAGGCTGTTGGGCGAGTACCTGCGAGATCGGCACATCCTTTGGGAGGGCGGTGAGTCCGCCAACCACGTGTTAGGTCGGCGACGTGTCGCGTGCGGCGTTCCACAGGGATCGGTCCTCGGGCCTATCCTTTGGAACGTAGGCTATGACTGGATCCTTCGGGTGACGGTCCGGCCCGGAGTAGGGCTGATCTGCTTTGCGGACGACACCCTACTCACGGCACGCGCCGCGTCTTTTGCGGAATCCGTGGACGTCGCCAACGACGGGTTGGCGATCGTCGTAGATCGAATAGCTAGGCTGGGCTTGAGGGTCTCCCCCGCGAAAACGGAGGCCGTCATGTTCCATAGGAAATTCCGGAATCCTCCCCCGGACTTGTCCGTTACAGTTCAGGGGGTGGCGATCAGAGTAGGGCCCACGATGAAATATCTTGGGCTAGTTTTAGACGGGAAATGGCTGTTCAAAGCGCACTTTGAGCAGCTAGTTCCCAAACTTGTGAATTCCGCGGGCGCACTCTCCAGGCTTCTTCCTAACGTGGGGGGGCCGGGGGGTGCGACGCGGAAGCTTTATTCTGGCATCCTGAGGAGTATGGCACTCTACGGTGCGCCCGTCTGGTCCGATTCGCTTCACCGCCACAACCGAACCCTGCTGCACCGCGCGCAGCGGGTTCTGGCCGTGAGGACCATACGGGGGTACCGCACAGTGTCGTGGTTGGCGGCGACTCTCTTGGCAGGCGAGCTGCCCTGGCCTCTCCAGGCAGACGTCCTGTCCAGGGTTCGTCGCGCCCGGCAGGATGCCCTAGCTAGAGGACTGACCTTCTGTCAAGTCGAATTAGAGACGGTCAGGAAGCGGGAAACTCATTCCTGCCTCGTCGCCTGGTCTCGTGACCTCGAACACCCTGTGGCCGGCGGCTATACGGTGGATGCAATCAGGCCGCAGCTGGAGAGATGGGTGACCCGCACCAGCGGAACCCTGACCTTCAGGACGACTCAGATACTGACCGGACACGGTTGTTTCGACCAGTATCTGTTTCGCATTGTGGGCTGCTTGCCTTCCCCGGACTGCCGCCAATGCGGCGCACCCGATACGGCGTTACACACGCTTGTTGAGTGCGCTGCATGGACGCCTCAGCGTTTCGAGCTCGAGACACACGTAGGAGCCGTACGATCGCTTGGCGACTTGGTAACGGCCATGTTGCACAGCGACGACCGCTGGGAGTCTGCGGTCTCTTTCTGTGAGGCTGTAATGTCTCTAAAAGAGGCCGCAGAAAGGGACAGGGAGCGAAGCCCTTCAGCGCGTGCCGCTAATGTCACCCGAGGCCGCCGGCCTTCAGCTGGCACTCGACGAGGCAGGTACGCGCGTTACTTCCCTCCCTGAGTTAGGTTCCGGTACGAGGGGCCCCTTGCTACTAGGCAACGCAAGGGATTCAGCCCCCGTTTCGAAGTGGGGTGTGTTCTCCCAGGGCACACTCCAGGCACTTTATTGCGCTGGATCGACTGTTGCGTAACTATGTTCTATATCTCAGTCTTTCCTTCACAACAAAGCGCAGGGTCGACGGGAGGAGAGGTTTTTTAGTGGGTATTGAGGTTGTTCGCTCGTGTAACATCGCTCGGAGTCGCCACACTCCTCTGTGTAATCCATCGCGGGCGGAGCGCAAATAAAGCATACTATTGCTAGCGTTATCGCCCCCGATGGATGCGTGCCGTTTCCTAGTGACGGCCCAGAGAGTGCGTAAATCGGTTAGCATTTTCCCTCGCCTCAAAAAAAAAAAAAAAAAAAAAAAAAAAAAAAAAAAAAAAAGACTTGGTTAGGTTCAGTTCCGGCCAGGCATTGATGCGAGGCGGTCGCAGATGCCCTGTTCTCCTGGATTTTGCAGTTTTTGTCGTGCCTTTTCTTTCCAAAAAGGCGATAAATTGCGAATATAGTTGTGTAGTGTCAGTGTACAGTGATATCTAGTTCGATTCCGGCGCGAATCGCAGTTTTTTGGCTCGGGTGAGTGATTTACTCTCTTCGCTTGCTTTCGCGCGCTTTGGCGCATATTGCGCAACATTTAACGACTTATTTTGTACATTAAGTACACCCGCGCGCGTCGCTGGTTTCGCACGGGGAGCGGGCATCCAGCAATGGATGCCCAGGACCCAAAACCACCCCCTGGGCTTTCAGGTGCGCCTTGTAAGAGAGGCCACCTGGAGGCCAAGGACGGTTGGCAGGCTGCGGAGATCGGCGAGACGCGTAGGAAGAAGGTCCCGTTAGCATCGTTCGCCCGGCGCAGCAAATCTGCCGCCGGGCCACGTCCAGGCTGCCCGGCTGCTGCCGTTATCACGGCGGCACCTGAGGCGCCTGTCTTGTTAGGCAGGGCGGCGTCCGTGGTGGATCTCACCGTGGATGCCCCCGCTCGTAGGACTAACGTTATGGGGCCACCGGAAGGTCCCGTGACGCGTAGGCCCCCATCCAGCCGTGCGGCAAGTAGGGCCGCACACCTGGATATAGCTAGGAGCTCGTCGCTCGGGTCGCACTCGGCTATCTACCTGGCCGTGAGCGACGCGAGCGACATAGACGTAGGTGCCTTCGGGACGCCGTCGACCTCTGCATGGGCCTCACCTGTGCAGGGGAGCGACGGGCACGAAGGCGGCTTTCGTACGCCGCTGTCAGGTAGCACTCCAGAGTCTCTGGATAGTGCGCTTGACGGTGCCGTTCGCGCGTTCGATTATTCCCGCCCTGCTTCGCCTGCCTGTGGACAAATCGTCTACACGGTGGCCGGAACAGCGACGGTGGGGGGCGGTCGCCCCACGACGACGGTGGCCTATAGCGCGCAGGCCTCACTTGCGCCTCTGCCACTGGCTTGCGACCTAGCGGTTCGCAACGTCGGGGACGGCCGTCCCACGACCCCGGTCGTCGCGCGAGCTTCACTCGCGCTATCGACCGAGGTCGCGAATAGGGAGTTTGTAGGCGCGGCAGCGGCGACCCCTTCGTCTTCCTTCCCTACTGGGATGGGAGTCGCTGTCGCGGCGTCGGCGCCTGCGTGTGCAGCGACTGCGGAGACGGCGGCGACGGCGGCGGCGTCAACGTCTTCGTCTTCGGCGACTGCAACTTCGTCCGCGTTCGCGTCCACAGGTTCGTCGTCTTCGGCGGCGGGTCCAGCGATGCGAGCTTCGTCTTCGGGGACATTTGTGCCCCCTGTATCGTGTGCTCCGGTATTTGCGGCCGGATCGAGGTCACGGTTCTGGGACCGGTCCCGGAGCAGCGACGCCGATTCGGCCCCTACGTCGGGTGCGTCCACCCCAGCGCGCGCGCGCTCGCCTTTGCGCCCCACGTGGGGCGCAACCGAATCGACCGCGTCGGCCGCGTCGGTTCTCGCGGGTGCGGAGGCCTTCCTCCGCACTGAGGGGGGGGAAAAGGGGCGCAAGGCGCGCAAGGCAACCAACGCCAAATTGGCCGCGGCTAGCCAGTGCGCCGCCCTCGTAGAAGACATCACGGCCCTCGGCCCCGGGGAACTGCGCCTAGCGGCGAGCGCCCAGGTCGCCGAGATCCTTCAGATCGCCCAGACGTCGGGCAATCTGAAGGGTGGCTACGTGCGTCGGCTGAAGGATGCCGCGAACAGAGTGTCGGACATTGTCGACACGCTGGTCACGCGGAATCCGGAAACCGAGGCGTGGAAGCTCGGCAACGAGAATGCGCGTTTGCGCATGGAAGTGAACTCTTTGCGGGAGGAGAATCTCTCCTATCGCAAGGAGTTCGAAGAAATGCGCAAGGCCCTCAAGGCCTCCGCTCCGGCCGTGGAGCCGGCGCCCGCCGTCGTGGCGGCGCCGCCCCCCGTGCCCGTCAAGCGGAAGGCACGGGCGGTCGCGGTGGAGGTGGCGGCGATTTCGGAATCGCCCGCCGCGCCCGTCGCGACTAAAAAATCGCGTCCGACCCCCGCCGCGGTGGCGGGGTCGACACCGGTTCCCGCCGACGGGGCGGAGCCGGCCGCGGCGCCCGCCGACGGGGCGGCGCCGCCGTCCGTCCCACTCGGGCGCGGCGGCGTTGAGTACGATGCGTTCGTGCGCGTCGTGCTCGATGCCGTGGCGCCACTCATCAACGCGAGGTTCGCCGCCATAGAGGACAGGCTGGGCCCCGCGCCGACCCTCCGTCCACCGCTTGCGGCCGACGGAGGCAGGGCGCCGGCACCCAGGCCGACTCCCCGCGCGCTCGCGAAGCCCACCGGAGGGCCCAAACCGGCCACGGCTGCCGCTGCAGTCCGCCGGGGTCTGGGGGAAGCAAGTACCCCGGTCCCGATGGAGGTAGTGGCGGCCCCGGCCGCCGGGGTGGCAGACTCCCCACTGCCACCGACCCCCCCCGCGAGGAAAAAACACAGGGGGGGCGTGAAGCGAACGCTCCGAAAGCGGAGGAGGGCGGCCCGCGCCGCCGCCGCTGCCTCGGCGGCCTTCGCCTCGGCGCCCGCCCCGATCGTTTCGGCCTCTGGGCGGCAAATGGCCCCCGCGTCCGCGCCATCGGTGGCGCCCGTCCCGCGCGCCCGACGTGCCGCCCCGTATGTGGCGCCGTCGCCGGCGCCCGTGGCGCGCGCCCCTCACGCCGCCCCGTACGTCGCGCCGCCGCCGACGCCCGTGGCCCCCGCCCCCGCCCCCGTTCCCGAGGGGGGGGCGTGGTCCACGGTCGTGGGACGGAAAAAGGGTAAGGGGGCGAGGGCCAACGGGCCCCCTCCCCCCCCCCAGGTGCAAGCTGCTGCCCCACCGACGGGGTGGAGGCAGCAACCGCGGAAGCAGGCCGCGAGGCCTGCCGTCGTTCTCCGCGAGCCGAAGTCGGCCGCAGTCATTATTAGACTGCTGCCGGCAGCGGCCGCGAAGGGTGTCGGCTATCGTGAGGTCTTCGCAAAGGCCTCGACGGTGGTCGACATCACCGCCATGGGCCTCCGCGAGGGGCTGAAGGTGGTGCGGACCGCCAGGGACGCGCGTCTCCTCGAGTTCCAGCCGGGACCCGAGAGCGCGGCCAAGGCGGACCGCGTCGCCGAAGCCCTGCGCGGGGCCCTAGAAGGGATGGCTGAGGTCGTCCGCCCCGTAAAGCGTGGGGAGCTTTACGTCTCAGGGCTGGACGACTCAGTCACGGTCGATGGGCTGCGTGACGCGATCGCGCGCGCGGGCAACTGCCGGCGCGACGACGTGCTCACGAAGCACATCGGTGCAGGACCGGGCGGATTGGGCGCATCGTACGTGCTGTGCCCCGTCGCTGCCGCCAAGACCATCGTCGGGTTGGGCTACCTTCTGGTCGGCTTCACCTCGGCGAGGGTCGAAGCACTGGAAGCCAGACCGATACGTTGTTACAGATGTTTCAACGTCGGTCACGGCACCCAAACTTGTCCGGACACGTGCCCGGACCGGACTAACTTGTGTCTCCGCTGCGGTAAAAGCGGACACAAGATGCCGGACTGCACGGCACGGAAACCCCACTGCGCGGCGTGCGCGGCGGGGGGACTGAACGCGGCCCACCCCACGTTGGCGAGGTTCTGCCAACCTCCCTACGTGAGGGGCCAATTCGTCCACTCACGGGCGAGACCACGTACCGGCAAATCGGGAGTACAGACAATGGACACCTCCAATGCCTAGTACACCCGTAACGACGTTCTTTCAAGCTAACGTAAACCACTCCCCCACCGCTCAGGACTTGTGCCTGCAGGCGATGGCGGAGTGGCAAGCGAATTTAGCCGTAATAAGTGAACCTTATTACGTCCCTCCTTCAGGGAACTGGGTGGGCGATCTCGATGACATGGTAGCGGTGGTGGCCAGAGCCGGGTCCGGCACACCGCTTACATGTCTCGAAAGAGGAAAGGGCTATGCTGTGGCGGAGAGCGGGAGTATCGTCGTCATAGGCGTTTACTTTTCGCGCAACCGCCCCCTGGCGGAGTTCGAGCTTCACTTGGACGCCGTCGGGGCCGCCGTACGCAGACTGTCGCCCAAAACGATCTTCGTGATGGGCGACTTTAATGCAAAGCACCTCTCCTGGGGAAACGTACTCACGGACCCTAGGGGTCGGGCGGTCGAGGATTGGGCTCTTCAAGCCGGCCTGACCATACTGAACCAGGGGTCGGTCCAGACCTGCGTGCGCGCGCGGGGTGGATCGATCATCGACCTGTCATTCGTCACTCATGCGGCCGCCCGCAGAGTGACCGGATGGAGGGTGCTGGAGGAGGTGGAGTCGCTCTCTGATCATCGGTACATCAGATTTGAGCTCACGACCCCCTCCTCCGGTCCGAGCCCTGTTCACCGTCGCCCCCCTCTCCTCCCGCGTTGGGCCCTTACCAAGCTCGATCCGGAGCAGGCCGAGGAGCGGGCACTCTCGGAAAGCTGGGCCTACCCAGCCGACTTCGCGAATCTGGATACGCAGGCAGAGCACATGCGCAAGACCCTGACGAGGGTTTGCGACGCTGCGATGCCACGCGTCTCCAAGCGGCAGCCTCCGTGCAAGCAATCGGTCCACTGGTGGACCGAGGAGCTGGGCGAGATGCGAAAGGCAGTTCGCATCATCAGCCACAGGCTCAAACGCTGCAGGGCGCGCCGTCCTCCGGACTTCGTCGCGGAAAATGGACTCGTGGGCGAGTTTAGAGAGGCCAGAAAGGCCCTTTCGATTGCAATATTGCGATCGAAAGCCCGGGCTCGGGCCGAGCTCCTCGAGACGCTCGATCGGGACCCTTGGGGGCGCCCGTACCGTGGGGCCCGCAACAAGTTGCGGCCTTGCACATCCACGGTCACGGAAACGCTCGAACCCGAGGTGCTCCGGTCGGTTATCGATGGGCTCTTCCCGGATCCGGGGAACTTCACTCCCCCCAGTATGGGTCCACCCATTCCCGACACCCCCACGGACGAGGAGCCTCACTCCATCTCCGAGGGGGAGCTAGACGTCGCCCTGGACCGGCTCCGGGGCAGGAAGACGGCACCGGGACCCGACGGGGTTCCAGGTCGACTCCTCTTCCTGGCTGCAAAACACCTACGCAGCCAGCTGCGGGACCTCTTCGAAGCCTGTATTCGCGCAGGTAGGTTCCCGTCGCAATGGAAAGAGGGTCGTTTGTGCCTACTTCCAAAGGGAGGTCGGCCTCCCAACGATCCGTCCGCCTACAGGCCCATAGTGCTGCTGAACGAGGTCGCCAAGGTCTTCGAGAAGATCTTGGCGGAGCGGCTTGTGAAGCATCTAGACACTGTGGAGCCGGGGCTATCAGATACGCAGTTCGGGTTTCGGCGGAGGCGCTCCACGATGGACGCCTTCGAGACGCTGCGAACGTTGACGGACGAAGCCGTCCAAGCGAAGGACGTCGTTCTTGCAGTGTCGCTAGACATAGCGAACGCCTTTAACAGCCTCCCTCATGAGACGATCAGGGAGGGGCTCCACGCGCACGGAGTCCCCCCGTACCTCACGAGGCTGTTGGGCGAGTACCTGCGAGATCGGCACATCCTTTGGGAGGGCGGTGAGTCCGCCAACCACGTGTTAGGTCGGCGACGTGTCGCGTGCGGCGTTCCACAGGGATCGGTCCTCGGGCCTATCCTTTGGAACGTAGGTTATGACTGGATCCTTCGGGTGACGGTCCGGCCCGGAGTAGGGCTGATCTGCTTTGCGGACGACACCCTACTCACGGCACGCGCCGCGTCTTTTGCGGAATCCGTGGACGTCGCCAACGACGGGTTGGCGATCGTCGTAGATCGAATAGCTAGGCTGGGCTTGAGGGTCTCCCCCGCGAAAACGGAGGCCGTCATGTTCCATAGGAAATTCCGGAATCCTCCCCCGGACTTGTCCGTTACAGTTCAGGGGGTGGCGATCAGAGTAGGGCCCACGATGAAATATCTTGGGCTAGTTTTAGACGGGAAATGGCTGTTCAAAGCGCACTTTGAGCAGCTAGTTCCCAAACTTGTGAATTCCGCGGGCGCACTCTCCAGGCTTCTTCCTAACGTGGGGGGGCCGGGGGGTGCGACGCGGAAGCTTTATTCTGGCATCCTGAGGAGTATGGCACTCTACGGTGCGCCCGTCTGGTCCGATTCGCTTCACCGCCACAACCGAACCCTGCTGCACCGCGCGCAGCGGGTTCTGGCCGTGAGGACCATACGGGGGTACCGCACAGTGTCGTGGTTGGCGGCGACTCTCTTGGCAGGCGAGCTGCCCTGGCCTCTCCAGGCAGACGTCCTGTCCAGGGTTCGTCGCGCCCGGCAGGATGCCCTAGCTAGAGGACTGACCTTCTGTCAAGTCGAATTAGAGACGGTCAGGAAGCGGGAAACTCATTCCTGCCTCGTCGCCTGGTCTCGTGACCTCGAACACCCTGTGGCCGGCGGCTATACGGTGGATGCAATCAGGCCGCAGCTGGAGAGATGGGTGACCCGCACCAGCGGAACCCTGACCTTCAGGACGACTCAGATACTGACCGGACACGGTTGTTTCGACCAGTATCTGTTTCGCATTGTGGGCTGCTTGCCTTCCCCGGACTGCCGCCAATGCGGCGCACCCGATACGGCGTTACACACGCTTGTTGAGTGCGCTGCATGGACGCCTCAGCGTTTCGAGCTCGAGACACACGTAGGAGCCGTACGATCGCTTGGCGACTTGGTAACGGCCATGTTGCACAGCGACGACCGCTGGGAGTCTGCGGTCTCTTTCTGTGAGGCTGTAATGTCTCTAAAAGAGGCCGCAGAAAGGGATAGGGAGCGAAGCCCTTCAGCGCGTGCCGCTAATGTCACCCGAGGCCGCCGGCCTTCAGCTGGCACTCGACGAGGCAGGTACGCGCGTTACTTCCCTCCCTGAGTTAGGTTCCGGTACGAGGGGCCCCTTGCTACTAGGCAACGCAAGGGATTCAGCCCCCGTTTCGAAGTGGGGTGTGTTCTCCCAGGGCACACTCCAGGCACTTTATTGCGCTGGATCGACTGTTGCGTAACTATGTTCTATATCTCAGTCTTTCCTTCACAACAAAGCGCAGGGTCGACGGGAGGAGAGGTTTTTTAGTGGGTATTGAGGTTGTTCGCTCGTGTAACATCGCTCGGAGTCTCCACACTCCTCTGTGTAATCCATCGCGGGCGGAGCGCAAATAAAGCATACTATTGCTAGCGTTATCGCCCCCGATGGATGCGTGCCGTTTCCTAGTGACGGCCCAGAGAGTGCGTAAATCGGTTAGCATTTTCCCTCGCCTCAAAAAAAAAAAAAAAAAAAAAAAAAAGACTTGGTTAGGTTCAGTTCCGGCCAGGCATTGATGCGAGGCGGTCGCAGATGCCCTGTTCTCCTGGATTTTGCAGTTTTTGTCGTGCCTTTTCTTTCCAAAAAGGCGATAAATTGCGAATATAGTTGTGTAGTGTCAGTGTACAGTGATATCTAGTTCGATTCCGGCGCGAATCGCAGTTTTTTGGCTCGGGTGAGTGATTTACTCTCTTCGCTTGCTTTCGCGCGCTTTGGCGCATATTGCGCAACATTTAACGACTTATTTTGTACATTAAGTACACCCGCGCGCGTCGCTGGTTTCGCACGGGGAGCGGGCATCCAGCAATGGATGCCCAGGACCCAAAACCACCCCCTGGGCTTTCAGGTGCGCCTTGTAAGAGAGGCCACCTGGAGGCCAAGGACGGTTGGCAGGCTGCGGAGATCGGCGAGACGCGTAGGAAGAAGGTCCCGTTAGCATCGTTCGCCCGGCGCAGCAAATCTGCCGCCGGGCCACGTCCAGGCTGCCCGGCTGCTGCCGTTATCACGGCGGCACCTGAGGCGCCTGTCTTGTTAGGCAGGGCGGCGTCCGTGGTGGATCTCACCGTGGATGCCCCCGCTCGTAGGACTAACGTTATGGGGCCACCGGAAGGTCCCGTGACGCGTAGGCCCCCATCCAGCCGTGCGGCAAGTAGGGCCGCACACCTGGATATAGCTAGGAGCTCGTCGCTCGGGTCGCACTCGGCTATCTACCTGGCCGTGAGCGACGCGAGCGACATAGACGTAGGTGCCTTCGGGACGCCGTCGACCTCTGCATGGGCCTCACCTGTGCAGGGGAGCGACGGGCACGAAGGCGGCTTTCGTACGCCGCTGTCAGGTAGCACTCCAGAGTCTCTGGATAGTGCGCTTGACGGTGCCGTTCGCGCGTTCGATTATTCCCGCCCTGCTTCGCCTGCCTGTGGACAAATCGTCTACACGGTGGCCGGAACAGCGACGGTGGGGGGCGGTCGCCCCACGACGACGGTGGCCTATAGCGCGCAGGCCTCACTTGCGCCTCTGCCACTGGCTTGCGACCTAGCGGTTCGCAACGTCGGGGACGGCCGTCCCACGACCCCGGTCGTCGCGCGAGCTTCACTCGCGCTATCGACCGAGGTCGCGAATAGGGAGTTTGTAGGCGCGGCAGCGGCGACCCCTTCGTCTTCCTTCCCTACTGGGATGGGAGTCGCTGTCGCGGCGTCGGCGCCTGCGTGTGCAGCGACTGCGGAGACGGCGGCGACGGCGGCGGCGTCAACGTCTTCGTCTTCGGCGACTGCAACTTCGTCCGCGTTCGCGTCCACAGGTTCGTCGTCTTCGGCGGCGGGTCCAGCGATGCGAGCTTCGTCTTCGGGGACATTTGTGCCCCCTGTATCGTGTGCTCCGGTATTTGCGGCCGGATCGAGGTCACGGTTCTGGGACCGGTCCCGGAGCAGCGACGCCGATTCGGCCCCTACGTCGGGTGCGTCCACCCCAGCGCGCGCGCGCTCGCCTTTGCGCCCCACGTGGGGCGCAACCGAATCGACCGCGTCGGCCGCGTCGGTTCTCGCGGGTGCGGAGGCCTTCCTCCGCACTGAGGGGGGGGAAAAGGGGCGCAAGGCGCGCAAGGCAACCAACGCCAAATTGGCCGCGGCTAGCCAGTGCGCCGCCCTCGTAGAAGACATCACGGCCCTCGGCCCCGGGGAACTGCGCCTAGCGGCGAGCGCCCAGGTCGCCGAGATCCTTCAGATCGCCCAGACGTCGGGCAATCTGAAGGGTGGCTACGTGCGTCGGCTGAAGGATGCCGCGAACAGAGTGTCGGACATTGTCGACACGCTGGTCACGCGGAATCCGGAAACCGAGGCGTGGAAGCTCGGCAACGAGAATGCGCGTTTGCGCATGGAAGTGAACTCTTTGCGGGAGGAGAATCTCTCCTATCGCAAGGAGTTCGAAGAAATGCGCAAGGCCCTCAAGGCCTCCGCTCCGGCCGTGGAGCCGGCGCCCGCCGTCGTGGCGGCGCCGCCCCCCGTGCCCGTCAAGCGGAAGGCACGGGCGGTCGCGGTGGAGGTGGCGGCGATTTCGGAATCGCCCGCCGCGCCCGTCGCGACTAAAAAATCGCGTCCGACCCCCGCCGCGGTGGCGGGGTCGACACCGGTTCCCGCCGACGGGGCGGAGCCGGCCGCGGCGCCCGCCGACGGGGCGGCGCCGCCGTCCGTCCCACTCGGGCGCGGCGGCGTTGAGTACGATGCGTTCGTGCGCGTCGTGCTCGATGCCGTGGCGCCACTCATCAACGCGAGGTTCGCCGCCATAGAGGACAGGCTGGGCCCCGCGCCGACCCTCCGTCCACCGCTTGCGGCCGACGGAGGCAGGGCGCCGGCACCCAGGCCGACTCCCCGCGCGCTCGCGAAGCCCACCGGAGGGCCCAAACCGGCCACGGCTGCCGCTGCAGTCCGCCGGGGTCTGGGGGAAGCAAGTACCCCGGTCCCGATGGAGGTAGTGGCGGCCCCGGCCGCCGGGGTGGCAGACTCCCCACTGCCACCGACCCCCCCCGCGAGGAAAAAACACAGGGGGGGCGTGAAGCGAACGCTCCGAAAGCGGAGGAGGGCGGCCCGCGCCGCCGCCGCTGCCTCGGCGGCCTTCGCCTCGGCGCCCGCCCCGATCGTTTCGGCCTCTGGGCGGCAAATGGCCCCCGCGTCCGCGCCATCGGTGGCGCCCGTCCCGCGCGCCCGACGTGCCGCCCCGTATGTGGCGCCGTCGCCGGCGCCCGTGGCGCGCGCCCCTCACGCCGCCCCGTACGTCGCGCCGCCGCCGACGCCCGTGGCCCCCGCCCCCGCCCCCGTTCCCGAGGGGGGGGCGTGGTCCACGGTCGTGGGGCGGAAAAAGGGTAAGGGGGCGAGGGCCAACGGGCCCCCTCCCCCCCCCCAGGTGCAAGCTGCTGCCCCACCGACGGGGTGGAGGCAGCAACCGCGGAAGCAGGCCGCGAGGCCTGCCGTCGTTCTCCGCGAGCCGAAGTCGGCCGCAGTCATTATTAGACTGCTGCCGGCAGCGGCCGCGAAGGGTGTCGGCTATCGTGAGGTCTTCGCAAAGGCCTCGACGGTGGTCGACATCACCGCCATGGGCCTCCGCGAGGGGCTGAAGGTGGTGCGGACCGCCAGGGACGCGCGTCTCCTCGAGTTCCAGCCGGGACCCGAGAGCGCGGCCAAGGCGGACCGCGTCGCCGAAGCCCTGCGCGGGGCCCTAGAAGGGATGGCTGAGGTCGTCCGCCCCGTAAAGCGTGGGGAGCTTTACGTCTCAGGGCTGGACGACTCAGTCACGGTCGATGGGCTGCGTGACGCGATCGCGCGCGCGGGCAACTGCCGGCGCGACGACGTGCTCACGAAGCACATCGGTGCAGGACCGGGCGGATTGGGCGCATCGTACGTGCTGTGCCCCGTCGCTGCCGCCAAGACCATCGTCGGGTTGGGCTACCTTCTGGTCGGCTTCACCTCGGCGAGGGTCGAAGCACTGGAAGCCAGACCGATACGTTGTTACAGATGTTTCAACGTCGGTCACGGCACCCAAACTTGTCCGGACACGTGCCCGGACCGGACTAACTTGTGTCTCCGCTGCGGTAAAAGCGGACACAAGATGCCGGACTGCACGGCACGGAAACCCCACTGCGCGGCGTGCGCGGCGGGGGGACTGAACGCGGCCCACCCCACGTTGGCGAGGTTCTGCCAACCTCCCTACGTGAGGGGCCAATTCGTCCACTCACGGGCGAGACCACGTACCGGCAAATCGGGAGTACAGACAATGGACACCTCCAATGCCTAGTACACCCGTAACGACGTTCTTTCAAGCTAACGTAAACCACTCCCCCACCGCTCAGGACTTGTGCCTGCAGGCGATGGCGGAGTGGCAAGCGAATTTAGCCGTAATAAGTGAACCTTATTACGTCCCTCCTTCAGGGAACTGGGTGGGCGATCTCGATGACATGGTAGCGGTGGTGGCCAGAGCCGGGTCCGGCACACCGCTTACATGTCTCGAAAGAGGAAAGGGCTATGCTGTGGCGGAGAGCGGGAGTATCGTCGTCATAGGCGTTTACTTTTCGCGCAACCGCCCCCTGGCGGAGTTCGAGCTTCACTTGGACGCCGTCGGGGCCGCCGTACGCAGACTGTCGCCCAAAACGATCTTCGTGATGGGCGACTTTAATGCAAAGCACCTCTCCTGGGGAAACGTACTCACGGACCCTAGGGGTCGGGCGGTCGAGGATTGGGCTCTTCAAGCCGGCCTGACCATACTGAACCAGGGGTCGGTCCAGACCTGCGTGCGCGCGCGGGGTGGATCGATCATCGACCTGTCATTCGTCACTCATGCGGCCGCCCGCAGAGTGACCGGATGGAGGGTGCTGGAGGAGGTGGAGTCGCTCTCTGATCATCGGTACATCAGATTTGAGCTCACGACCCCCTCCTCCGGTCCGAGCCCTGTTCACCGTCGCCCCCCTCTCCTCCCGCGTTGGGCCCTTACCAAGCTCGATCCGGAGCAGGCCGAGGAGCGGGCACTCTCGGAAAGCTGGGCCTACCCAGCCGACTTCGCGAATCTGGATACGCAGGCAGAGCACATGCGCAAGACCCTGACGAGGGTTTGCGACGCTGCGATGCCACGCGTCTCCAAGCGGCAGCCTCCGTGCAAGCAATCGGTCCACTGGTGGACCGAGGAGCTGGGCGAGATGCGAAAGGCAGTTCGCATCATCAGCCACAGGCTCAAACGCTGCAGGGCGCGCCGTCCTCCGGACTTCGTCGCGGAAAATGGACTCGTGGGCGAGTTTAGAGAGGCCAGAAAGGCCCTTTCGATTGCAATATTGCGATCGAAAGCCCGGGCTCGGGCCGAGCTCCTCGAGACGCTCGATCGGGACCCTTGGGGGCGCCCGTACCGTGGGGCCCGCAACAAGTTGCGGCCTTGCACATCCACGGTCACGGAAACGCTCGAACCCGAGGTGCTCCGGTCGGTTATCGATGGGCTCTTCCCGGATCCGGGGAACTTCACTCCCCCCAGTATGGGTCCACCCATTCCCGACACCCCCACGGACGAGGAGCCTCACTCCATCTCCGAGGGGGAGCTAGACGTCGCCCTGGACCGGCTCCGGGGCAGGAAGACGGCACCGGGACCCGACGGGGTTCCAGGTCGACTCCTCTTCCTGGCTGCAAAACACCTACGCAGCCAGCTGCGGGACCTCTTCGAAGCCTGTATTCGCGCAGGTAGGTTCCCGTCGCAATGGAAAGAGGGTCGTTTGTGCCTACTTCCAAAGGGAGGTCGGCCTCCCAACGATCCGTCCGCCTACAGGCCCATAGTGCTGCTGAACGAGGTCGCCAAGGTCTTCGAGAAGATCTTGGCGGAGCGGCTTGTGAAGCATCTAGACACTGTGGAGCCGGGGCTATCAGATACGCAGTTCGGGTTTCGGCGGAGGCGCTCCACGATGGACGCCTTCGAGACGCTGCGAACGTTGACGGACGAAGCCGTCCAAGCGAAGGACGTCGTTCTTGCAGTGTCGCTAGACATAGCGAACGCCTTTAACAGCCTCCCTCATGAGACGATCAGGGAGGGGCTCCACGCGCACGGAGTCCCCCCGTACCTCACGAGGCTGTTGGGCGAGTACCTGCGAGATCGGCACATCCTTTGGGAGGGCGGTGAGTCCGCCAACCACGTGTTAGGTCGGCGACGTGTCGCGTGCGGCGTTCCACAGGGATCGGTCCTCGGGCCTATCCTTTGGAACGTAGGCTATGACTGGATCCTTCGGGTGACGGTCCGGCCCGGAGTAGGGCTGATCTGCTTTGCGGACGACACCCTACTCACGGCACGCGCCGCGTCTTTTGCGGAATCCGTGGACGTCGCCAACGACGGGTTGGCGATCGTCGTAGATCGAATAGCTAGGCTGGGCTTGAGGGTCTCCCCCGCGAAAACGGAGGCCGTCATGTTCCATAGGAAATTCCGGAATCCTCCCCCGGACTTGTCCGTTACAGTTCAGGGGGTGGCGATCAGAGTAGGGCCCACGATGAAATATCTTGGGCTAGTTTTAGACGGGAAATGGCTGTTCAAAGCGCACTTTGAGCAGCTAGTTCCCAAACTTGTGAATTCCGCGGGCGCACTCTCCAGGCTTCTTCCTAACGTGGGGGGGCCGGGGGGTGCGACGCGGAAGCTTTATTCTGGCATCCTGAGGAGTATGGCACTCTACGGTGCGCCCGTCTGGTCCGATTCGCTTCACCGCCACAACCGAACCCTGCTGCACCGCGCGCAGCGGGTTCTGGCCGTGAGGACCATACGGGGGTACCGCACAGTGTCGTGGTTGGCGGCGACTCTCTTGGCAGGCGAGCTGCCCTGGCCTCTCCAGGCAGACGTCCTGTCCAGGGTTCGTCGCGCCCGGCAGGATGCCCTAGCTAGAGGACTGACCTTCTGTCAAGTCGAATTAGAGACGGTCAGGAAGCGGGAAACTCATTCCTGCCTCGTCGCCTGGTCTCGTGACCTCGAACACCCTGTGGCCGGCGGCTATACGGTGGATGCAATCAGGCCGCAGCTGGAGAGATGGGTGACCCGCACCAGCGGAACCCTGACCTTCAGGACGACTCAGATACTGACCGGACACGGTTGTTTCGACCAGTATCTGTTTCGCATTGTGGGCTGCTTGCCTTCCCCGGACTGCCGCCAATGCGGCGCACCCGATACGGCGTTACACACGCTTGTTGAGTGCGCTGCATGGACGCCTCAGCGTTTCGAGCTCGAGACACACGTAGGAGCCGTACGATCGCTTGGCGACTTGGTAACGGCCATGTTGCACAGCGACGACCGCTGGGAGTCTGCGGTCTCTTTCTGTGAGGCTGTAATGTCTCTAAAAGAGGCCGCAGAAAGGGACAGGGAGCGAAGCCCTTCAGCGCGTGCCGCTAATGTCACCCGAGGCCGCCGGCCTTCAGCTGGCACTCGACGAGGCAGGTACGCGCGTTACTTCCCTCCCTGAGTTAGGTTCCGGTACGAGGGGCCCCTTGCTACTAGGCAACGCAAGGGATTCAGCCCCCGTTTCGAAGTGGGGTGTGTTCTCCCAGGGCACACTCCAGGCACTTTATTGCGCTGGATCGACTGTTGCGTAACTATGTTCTATATCTCAGTCTTTCCTTCACAACAAAGCGCAGGGTCGACGGGAGGAGAGGTTTTTTAGTGGGTATTGAGGTTGTTCGCTCGTGTAACATCGCTCGGAGTCGCCACACTCCTCTGTGTAATCCATCGCGGGCGGAGCGCAAATAAAGCATACTATTGCTAGCGTTATCGCCCCCGATGGATGCGTGCCGTTTCCTAGTGACGGCCCAGAGAGTGCGTAAATCGGTTAGCATTTTCCCTCGCCTCAAAAAAAAAAAAAAAAAAAAAAAAAAAAAAAAAAGGGTTAGGTTAGGTTGCCTACAGGCCCATAGTGCTGCTGAACGAGGTCGCCAAGGTCTTCGAGAAGATCTTGGCGGAGCGGCTTGTGAAGCATCTAGACACTGTGGAGCCGGGGCTATCAGATACGCAGTTCGGGTTTCGGCGGAGGCGCTCCACGATGGACGCCTTCGAGACGCTGCGAACATTGACGGACGAAGCCGTCCAAGCAAAGGACGTCGTTCTTGCAGTGTCGCTAGACATAGCGAACGCCTTTAACAGCCTCCCTCATGAGACGATCAGGGAAGGGCTCCGCGCGCACGGAGTCCCCCCGTACCTCACGAGGCTGTTGGGCGAGTACCTGCGAGATCGGCACATCCTTTGGGAGGGTGGTGAGTCCGCCAACCACGTGCTAGGTCGGCGACGTGTCGCGTGCGGCGTTCCACAGGGATCGGTCCTCGGGCCTATCCTTTGGAACGTAGGCTATGACTGGATCCTTCGGGTGACGGTCCGGCCCGGAGTAGGGCTGATCTGCTTTGCGGACGACACCCTACTCACGGCACGCGCCGCGTCTTTTGCGGAATCCGTGGACGTCGCCAACGACGGGTTGGCGATCGTCGTAGATCGAATAGCTAGGCTGGGCTTGAAGGTCTCCCCCGCGAAAACGGAGGCCGTCATGTTCCATAGGAAATTCCGGAATCCTCCCCCGGACTTGTCCGTTACAGTTCAGGGGGTGGCGATTAGAGTAGGGCCCACGATGAAATATCTTGGGCTAGTCCTAGACGGGAAATGGCTGTTCAAAGCGCACTTTGAGCAGCTAGTTCCCAAACTTCTGAATTCCGCGGGCGCACTCTCCAGGCTTCTTCCTAACGTGGGGGGGCCGGGGGGTGCGACGCGGAAGCTTTATTCCGGCATCCTGAGGAGTATGGCACTCTACGGTGCGCCCGTCTGGTCCGATGCGCTTCACCGCCACAACCGAACCCTGCTGCACCGCGCGCAGCGGGTTCTGGCCGTGAGGACCATACGGGGGTACCGCACAGTGTCGTGGTCGGCGGCGACTCTCTTGGCAGGCGAGCTGCCCTGGCCTCTCCAGGCAGAAGTCCTGTCCAGAGTTCGTCGCGCCCAGCAGGATGCCCTAGCTAGAGGACTGACCTTCTGTCAAGTCGAATTAGAGACGGTCAGGAAGCGGGAAACCCATTCCTGCCTCGTCGCCTGGTCTCGTGACCTCGAACACCCTGTGGCCGGCGGCTATACGGTGGATGCAATCAGGCCGCAGCTGGAGAGATGGGTGACCCGCACCAGCGGAACCCTGACCTTCAGGACGACTCAGATACTGACCGGACACGGTTGTTTCGACCAGTATCTGTTTCGCATTGTGGGCTGCTTGCCTTCCCCGGACTGCCGCCAATGCGGCGCACCCGATACGGCGTTACACACGCTTGTTGAGTGCGCTGCATGGACGCCTCAGCGTTTCGAGCTCGAGACACACGTAGGAGCCGTCCGATCGCTTGGCGACTTGGTAACGGCCATGTTGCACAGCGACGACCGCTGGGTTTCTGCGGTTTCTTTCTGTGAGGCTGTAATGTCTCTAAAAGAGGCCGCAGAAAGGGATAGGGAGCGAAGCCCTTCAGCGCGTGCCGCTAATGTCACCCGAGGCCGCCGGCCTTCAGCTGGCACTCGACGAGGCAGGTACGCGCGTTACTTCCCTCCCTGAGTTAGGTTCCGGTACGAGGGGCCCCTTGCTACTAGGCAACGCAAGGGATTCAGCCCCCGTTTCGAAGTGGGGTGTGTTCTCCCAGGGCACACTCCAGGCACTTTATTGCGCTGGATCGACTGTTGCGTAACTATGTTCTATATCTCAGTCTTTCCTTCACAACAAAGCGCAGGGTCGACGGGAGGAGAGGTTTTTTAGTGGGTATTGAGGTTGTTCGCTCGTGTAACATCGCTCGGAGTCGCCACACTCCTCTGTGTAATCCATCGCGGGCGGAGCGCAAATAAAGCATACTATTGCTAGCGTTATCGCCCCCGATGGATGCGTGCCGTTTCCTAGTGACGGCCCAGAGAGTGCGTAAATCGGTTAGCATTTTCCCTCGCCTCAAAAAAAAAAAAAAAAAAAAAAAAAAAGGGTTAGGTTAGGTTAGTTCCGGCCAGGCATTGGTGCGAGGCGGTCGCAAATGCCCTGTTCTCCTGGATTTTGCAGTTTTTGTCGCGCCTTTTCTTTCCAAAAAGGCGATAAATTGCGAATATAGTTGTGTAGTGACAGTGTACAGTGATATCTAGTTCGATTCCGGCGCGAATCGCAGTTTTTTGGCTCGGGTGAGTGATTTACTCTCTTCGCTTGCTTTCGCGCGCTTTGGCGCATATTGCGCAACATTTAACGACTTATTTTGTACATTAAGTACACCCGCGCGCGTCGCTGGTTTCGCACGGGGAGCGGGCATCCAGCAATGGATGCCCAGGACCCAAAACCACCCCCTGGGCTTTCAGGTGCGCCTTGTAAGAGAGGCCACCTGGAGGCCAAGGACGGTTGGCAGGCTGCGGAGATCGGCGAGACGCGTAGGAAGAAGGTCCCGTCAGCATCGTTCGCCCGGCGCAGCAAATCTGCCGCCGGGCCACGTCCAGGCTGCCCGGCTGCTGCCGTTATCACGGCGGCACCTGAGGCGCCTGTCTTGTTAGGCAGGGCGGCGTCCGTGGTGGATCTCACCGTGGATGCCCCCGCTCGTAGGACTAACGTTATGGGGCCACCGGAAGGTCCCGTGACGCGTAGGCCCCCATCCAGCCGTGCGGCAAGTAGGGCCGCACACCTGGATATAGCTAGGAGCTCGTCGCTCGGGTCGCACTCGGCTATTTACCTGGCCGTGAGCGACGCGAGCGACATAGACGTAGGTGCCTTCGGGACGCCGTCGACCTCTGCATGGGCCTCACCTGTGCAGGGGAGCGGCGGGCACGAAGGCGGCTTTAGTACGCCGCTGTCAGGTAGCACTCCAGAGTCTCTGGATAGTGCGCTTGACGGTGCCGTTCGCGCGTTCGATTATTCCCGCCCTGCTTCGCCTGCCTGTGGACAAATCGTCTACACGGCGGCCGGAACAGCGACGGTGGGGGGCGGTCGCCCCACGACGACGGTGGCCTATAGCGCGCAGGCCTCACCTGCGCCTCTGCCACTGGCTTGCGACCTAGCGGTTCGCAACGTCGGGGACGGCCGTCCCACGACCCCGGTCGTCGCGCGAGCTTCACTCGCGCTATCGACCGAGGTCGCGAATAGGGAGTTTGTAGGCGCGGCAGCGGCGACCCCTTCGTCTTCCTTCCCTACTGGGATGGGAGTCGCTGTCGCGGCGTCGGCGCCTGCGTGTGCAGCGACTGCGGAGACGGCGGCGACGGCGGCGGCGTCAACGTCTTCGTCTTCGGCGACTGCAACTTCGTCCGCGTTCGCGTCCACAGGTTCGTCGTCTTCGGCGGCGGGTCCAGCGATGCGAGCTTCGTCTTCGGGGACATTTGTGCCCCCTGTATCGTGTGCTCCGGTATTTGCGGCCGGATCGAGGTCACGGTTCTGGGACCGGTCCCGGAGCAGCGACGCCGATTCGGCCCCTACGTCGGGTGCGTCCACCCCAGCGCGCGCGCGCTCGCCTTTGCGCCCCACGTGGGGCGCAACCGAATCGACCGCGTCGGCCGCGTCGGTTCTCGCGGGTGCGGAGGCCTTCCTCCGCACTGAGGGGGGGGAAAAGGGGCGCAAGGCGCGCAAGGCAACCAACGCCAAATTGGCCGCGGCTAGCCAGTGCGCCGCCCTCGTAGAAGACATCACGGCCCTCGGCCCCGGGGAACTGCGCCTAGCGGCGAGCGCCCAGGTCGCCGAGATCCTTCAGATCGCCCAGACGTCGGGCAATCTGAAGGGTGGCTACGTGCGTCGGCTGAAGGATGCCGCGAACAGAGTGTCGGACATTGTCGACACGCTGGTCACGCGGAATCCGGAAACCGAGGCGTGGAAGCTCGGCAACGAGAATGCGCGTTTGCGCATGGAAGTGAGCTCTTTGCGGGAGGAGAATCTCTCCTATCGCAAGGAGTTCGAAGAAATGCGCAAGGCCCTCAAGGCCTCCGCTCCGGCCGTGGAGCCGGCGCCCGCCGTCGTGGCGGCGCCGCCCCCCGTGCCCGTCAAGCGGAAGGCACGGGCGGTCGCGGTGGAGGTGGCGGCGATTTCGGAATCGCCCGCCGCGCCCGTCGCGACTAAAAAATCGCGTCCGACCCCCGCCGCGGTGGCGGGGTCGACACCGGTTCCCGCCGACGGGGCGGAGCCGGCCGCGGCGCCCGCCGACGGGGCGGCGCCGCCGTCCGTCCCACTCGGGCGCGGCGGCGTTGAGTACGATGCGTTCGTGCGCGTCGTGCTCGATGCCGTGGCGCCACTCATCAACGCGAGGTTCGCCGCCATAGAGGACGGGCTGGGCCCCGCGCCGACCCTCCGTCCACCACTTGCGGCCGACGGAGGCAGGGCGCCGGCACCCAGGCCGACTCCCCGCGCGCTCGCGAAGCCCACCGGAGGGCCCAAACCGGCCACGGCTGCCGCTGCAGTCCGCCGGGGTCTGGGGGAAGCAAGTACCCCGGTCCCGATGGAGGTAGTGGCGGCCCCGGCCGCCGGGGTGGCAGACTCCCCACTGCCACCGACCCCCCCCGCGAGGAAAAAACACAGGGGGGGCGTGAAGCGAACGCTCCGAAAGCGGAGGAGGGCGGCCCGCGCCGCCGCCGCTGCCTCGGCGGCCTTCGCTTCGGCGCCCGCCCCGATCGTTTCGGCCTCTGGGCGGCAAATGGCCCCCGCGTCCGCGCCATCGGTGGCGCCCGTCCCGCGCGCCCGACGTGCCGCCCCGTATGTGGCGCCGTCGCCGGCGCCCGTGGCGCGCGCCCCTCACGCCGCCCCGTACGTCGCGCCGCCGCCGACGCCCGTGGCCCCCGCCCCCGCCCCCGTTCCCGAGGGGGGGGCGTGGTCCACGGTCGTGGGGCGGAAAAAGGGTAAGGGGGCGAGGGCCAACGGGCCCCCTCCCCCCCCCCAGGTGCAAGCTGCTGCCCCACCGACGGGGTGGAGGCAGCAACCGCGGAAGCAGGCCGCGAGGCCTGCCGTCGTTCTCCGCGAGCCGAAGTCGGCCGCAGTCATTATTAGACTGCTGCCGGCAGCGGCCGCGAAGGGTGTCGGCTACCGCGAGGTCTTCGCAAAGGCCTCGACGGTGGTCGACATCACCGCCATGGGCCTCCGCGAGGGGCTGAAGGTGGTGCGGACCGCCAGGGACGCGCGTCTCCTCGAGTTCCAGCCGGGACCCGAGAGCGCGGCCAAGGCGGACCGCGTCGCCGAAGCCCTGCGCGGGGCCCTAGAAGGGATGGCTGAGGTCGTCCGCCCCGTAAAGCGTGGGGAGCTTTACGTCTCAGGGCTGGACGACTCAGTCACGGTCGATGGGCTGCGTGACGCGATCGCGCGCGCGGGCAACTGCCGGCGCGACGACGTGCTCACGAAGCACATCGGTGCAGGACCGGGCGGATTGGGCGCATCGTACGTGCTGTGCCCCGTCGCTGCCGCCAAGACCATCGTCGGGTTGGGCTACCTTCTGGTCGGCTTCACCTCGGCGAAGGTCGAAGCACTGGAAGCCAGACCGATACGTTGCTACAGATGTTTCAACGTCGGTCACGGCACCCAAACTTGTCCGGACACGTGCCCGGACCGGACTAGCTTGTGTCTCCGCTGCGGTAAAAGCGGACACAAGATGCCGGACTGCACGGCACGGAAACCCCACTGCGCGGCGTGCGCGGCGGGGGGACTGAACGCGGCCCACCCCACGTTGGCGAGGTTCTGCCAACCTCCCTACGTTAGGGGACAATTCGTCCACTCACGGGCGAGACCACGTACCGGCAAATCGGGAGTACAGACAATGGACACCTCCAATGCCTAGTACACCCGTAACGACGTTCTTTCAAGCTAACGTAAACCACTCCCCCACCGCTCAGGACTTGTGCCTGCAGGCGATGGCGGAGTGGCAAGCGAATTTAGCCGTAATAAGTGAACCTTATTACGTCCCTCCTTCAGGGAACTGGGTGGGCGATCTCGATGACATGGTAGCGGTGGTGGCCAGAGCCGGGTCCGGCACACCGCTTACATGTCTCGAAAGAGGAAAGGGCTATGCTGTGGCGGAGAGCGGGAGTATCGTCGTCATAGGCGTTTACTTTTCGCGCAACCGCCCCCTGGCGGAGTTCGAGCTTCACTTGGACGCCGTCGGGGCCGCCGTACGCAGACTGTCGCCCAAAACGATCTTCGTGATGGGCGACTTTAATGCAAAGCACCTCTCCTGGGGAAACATACTCACGGACCCTAGGGGTCGGGCGGTCGAGGATTGGGCTCTTCAAGCCGGCCTGACCATACTGAACCAGGGGTCGGTCCAGACCTGCGTGCGCGCGCGGGGTGGATCGATCATCGACCTGTCATTCGCCACTCATGCGGCCGTCCGCAGAGTGACCGGATGGAGGGTGCTGGAGGAGGTGGAGTCGCTCTCTGATCATCGGTACATCAGATTTGAGCTCACGACCCCCTCCTCCGGTCCGAGCCCTGTTCACCGTCGCCCCCCTCTCCTCCCGCGTTGGGCCCTTACCAAGCTCGAGCCGGAGCAGGCCGAGGAGCGGGCACTCTCGGAAAGCTGGGCCTACCCAGCCGACTTCGCGAATCTGGATACGCAGGCAGAGCACATGCGCAAGACCCTGACGAGGGTTTGCGACGCTGCGATGCCACGCGTCTCCAAGCGGCAGCCTCCGTGCAAGCAATCGGTCCACTGGTGGACCGAGGAGCTGGGCGAGATGCGAAAGGCAGTTCGCATCATCAGCCACAGGCTCAAACGCTGCAGGGCGCGCCGTCCTCCGGACTTCGTCGCGGAAAATGGACTCGTGGGCGAGTTTAGAGAGGCCAGAAAGGCCCTTTCGATTGCAATATTGCGATCGAAAGCCCGGGCTCGGGCCGAGCTCCTCGAGACGCTCGATCGGGACCCTTGGGGGCGCCCGTACCGTGGGGCCCGCAACAAGTTGCGGCCTTGCACATCCACGGTCACGGAAACGCTCGAACCCGAGGTGCTCCGGTCGGTTATCGATGGGCTCTTCCCGGATCCGGGGAACTTCACTCCCCCCAGTATGGGTCCACCCATTCCCGACACCCCCACGGACGAGGAGCCTCACTCCATCTCCGAGGGGGAGCTAGACGTCGCCCTGGACCGGCTCCGGGGCAGGAAGACGGCACCGGGACCCGACGGGGTTCCAGGTCGACTCCTCTTCCTGGCTGCAAAACACCTACGCAGCCAGCTGCGGGACCTCTTCGAAGCCTGTATTCGCGCAGGTAGGTTCCCGTCGCAATGGAAAGAGGGTCGTTTGTGCCTACTTCCAAAGGGAGGTCGGCCTCCCAACGATCCGTCCGCCTACAGGCCCATAGTGCTGCTGAACGAGGTCGCCAAGGTCTTCGAGAAGATCTTGGCGGAGCGGCTTGTGAAGCATCTAGACACTGTGGAGCCGGGGCTATCAGATACGCAGTTCGGGTTTCGGCGGAGGCGCTCCACGATGGACGCCTTCGAGACGCTGCGAACGTTGACGGACGAAGCCGTCCAAGCGAAGGACGTCGTTCTTGCAGTGTCGCTAGACATAGCGAACGCCTTTAACAGCCTCCCTCATGAGACGATCAGGGAGGGGCTCCGCGCGCACGGAGTCCCCCCGTACCTCACGAGGCTGTTGGGCGAGTACCTGCGAGATCGGCACATCCTTTGGGAGGGCGGTGAGTCCGCCAACCACGTGTTAGGTCGGCGACGTGTCGCGTGCGGCGTTCCACAGGGATCGGTCCTCGGGCCTATCCTTTGGAACGTAGGCTATGACTGGATCCTTCGGGTGACGGTCCGGCCCGGAGTAGGGCTGATCTGCTTTGCGGACGACACCCTACTCACGGCACGCGCCGCGTCTTTTGCGGAATCCGTGGACGTTGCCAACGACGGGTTGGCGATCGTCGTAGATCGAATAGCTAGGCTGGGCTTGAGGGTCTCCCCCGCGAAAACGGAGGCCGTCATGTTCCATAGGAAATTCCGGAATCCTCCCCCGGACTTGTCCGTTACAGTTCAGGGGGTGGCGATCAGAGTAGGGCCCACGATGAAATATCTTGGGCTAGTTTTAGACGGGAAATGGCTGTTCAAAGCGCACTTTGAGCAGCTAGTTCCCAAACTTGTGAATTCCGCGGGCGCACTCTCCAGGCTTCTCCCTAACGTGGGGGGGCCGGGGGGTGCGACGCGGAAGCTTTATTCCGGCATCCTGAGGAGTATGGCACTCTACGGTGCGCCCGTCTGGTCCGATTCGCTTCACCGCCACAACCGAACCCTGCTGCATCGCGCGCAGCGGGTTCTGGCCGTGAGGACCATACGGGGGTACCGCACAGTGTCGTGGTTGGCGGCGACTCTCTTGGCAGGCGAGCTGCCCTGGCCTCTCCAGGCAGACGTCCTGTCCAGGGTTCGTCGCGCCCGGCAGGATGCCCTAGCTAGAGGACTGACCTTCTGTCAAGTCGAATTAGAGACGGTCAGGAAGCGGGAAACTCATTCCTGCCTCGTCGCCTGGTCTCGTGACCTCGAACACCCTGTGGCCGGCGGCTATACGGTGGATGCAATCAGGCCGCAGCTGGAGAGATGGGTGACCCGCACCAGCGGAACCCTGACCTTCAGGACGACTCAGATACTGACCGGACACGGTTGTTTCGACCAGTATCTGTTTCGCATTGTGGGCTGCTTGCCTTCCCCGGACTGCCGCCAATGCGGCGCACCCGATACGGCGTTACACACGCTTGTTGAGTGCGCTGCATGGACGCCTCAGCGTTTCGAGCTCGAGACACACGTAGGAGCCGTCCGATCGCTTGGCGACTTGGTAACGGCCATGTTGCACAGCGACGACCGCTGGGAATCTGCGGTCTCTTTCTGTGAGGCTGTAATGTCTCTAAAAGAGGCCGCAGAAAGGGATAGGGAGCGAAGCCCTTCAGCGCGTGCCGCTAATGTCACCCGAGGCCGCCGGCCTTCAGCTGGCACTCGACGAGGCAGGTACGCGCGTTACTTCCCTCCCTGAGTTAGGTTCCGGTACGAGGGGCCCCTTGCTACTAGGCAACGCAAGGGATTCAGCCCCCGTTTCGAAGTGGGGTGTGTTCTCCCAGGGCACACTCCAGGCACTTTATTGCGCTGGATCGACTGTTGCGTAACTATGTTCTATATCTCAGTCTTTCCTTCACAACGAAGCGCAGGGTCGACGGGAGGAGAGGTTTTTTTTAGTGGGTATTGAGGTTGTTCGCTCGTGTAACATCGCTCGGAGTCGCCACACTCCTCTGTGTAATCCATCGCGGGCGGAGCGCAAATAAAGCATACTATTGCTAGCGTTATCGCCCCCGATGGATGCGTGCCGTTTCCTAGTGACGGCCCAGAGAGTGCGTAAATCGGTTAGCATTTTCCCTCGCCTCAAAAAAAAAAAAAAAAAAAAAAAAAAAAAAAAAAAAAAAAGGGTTAGGTTAGGTTAGGTTAGGTTAGGTTAGGTTAGGTTAGGTTAGGTTTCCCCCAGGGGGTGCCGCCCTGGACTCCCCCCCCGTCCAGGTAGCGGTACAAGGGGATGCGTCCCCGGGGCCCCGAGCGGCCACTGTCACATTCCCTTCTTCACTCCGTGACAGTGGTGTCCCACCTATCCGCCTCCTCGTCCTAAAAAGCCTTCCCTTCCTTCCAAACCTCCTCCCAAAACACTCTTCCCTTCCGAAGTTAGGTGGTGCGCCACTTCGCCGACCATCATGGTGGAGTGGTGGGGTCTCCCAGCGTTGAGCATCCTGCTCCGCTGGCAGACCAGGAGAGGCGGCACGGTTCTGCCCCGTGCGCCCCTTGACGAGGACAGTGGCGGCGGGCTCAGTGGTGGGGCGAGAGTCTCGCCACTGGGCGCTACCGCCGAGCGTTATCCCGTGTGGTGCCGTGGTCACGTCTCGCGGCCACACGGGACCGCGGGGCCTGCCTTAAACGGCCGGCCCAAGTGGATGAGCACCACAATAAAAAATCCCCTAATACTTAAGCTGCGGCGCAGGGCGATCTGTTTTGAGGCCGGGGGGGTAAACCCGGTCGTTACTGCGGACCACACCCAATTTTCTTTTATAAAACGTAGACTACTCGTGGGAACAGATATGGATGCTTTAACTCAAAAAACAAACAAAACCGACGTAGTGCCCGAGAAGGGCGGTGCTGACGTAGGTGAGGGGCCCGAGAAGGGCCCAACCAACTCGAAAGGGCCCGCGAAGGGCGGAGAGGTAAAGAAGAACCCTTACGCCCGGTTTCTCGCTGCCATCGCAACGCCGGAGGAACCGAAGGGTACAAAGACTGCCGCGCCGACAACATCGACGCAGCGGCAGAGGAGACTGTCCGACGATGAGTTGGATCTCTCGTCCTCATCACCATCAGAGGACGAGGGGAGGACCACCTCCACTAATCTGCCCCCTAAGGCCTTGGGTGCCAAAGCACCGGTCGCTAAGAGGGGTAAAGGCGATCCTCCCAAAAAAGGGGAATCAGAGGATAGCCGGGTTGCCGCTCGCAAAGCCGCGTTGCGGAATTACCTGGCTCTCGACGACTTGGACAGGATGATGTCGTCACTCTCATCCGATGACGACGAGAGGGTGGCCCCCATCAAACCCCCGCCGAAACCTCCGGCTGTTGCCAAAGCACCGGAGGCCAAGCGGGGCAGGGGTCGCCCTCCAACAACCGGAGAGTACGTAGGGTTGGCAGACGCCAAAAAAGCGCTTGTGGAGGCCCAACGTGCGGAGCTGGAGCTCCAAAGTGAAAAAGATATCGTGGAGAAGGCCCGACTTATGGCTACCGCGAGGGTCACAAGGTCTAGGACCGGTGGCACCCTCGCGAGCCAGGCCCCTCCCGAGGTCAGAGTGGAGCACGCCGAGGGCCTCCACAGGCAAATCTCGGACTCCCTTGCGGTGGTGGCCGGAGTGGCCAAGGTTTCGAAAGGGTTGAAGGGGACCCTACAAAAGGCCCTCAAGGAGGCTGTCGTGAGCGTTCAGGAGGCGTCAGAAGAGCTCCTGAATCGCACCGACAGCGAAGAGGTCGCTCTGCTCCGTGCGTCAAACCGACGCATGGAGGCGGAGCTGGCGGACCTGCGCCGCGAGCTGGCGAGTATCCGCTCAGAGCTCGCCGAGGCTCGCGCCGGGTCTGTCCGCCCCGCGCCGCCACCGCCAGAGCCCACACCGACGACGACGACCGCAAACCTGGACCACATCATTCTGTTGATGGAGAACAGGTTTGCGGCCCTGGAGGAGCGACTACAGCCTGCGAGGCCGGCACTTCCATCTAGTCCGGCCCCATCGCCAAGGCCCACTCCTCCCAGGACGACCCAGCCGAGCCCCTCGATCTTTTCAGGGCGCTTGGCGGAAGAATTCCCTCCCCTCCCTTCGAGAAGGGTTTCAAATGAGACGGCGGTCTCCGTACCGACCGCAACCGCCTGCCCGGCGTCCCTTCCTCCGGCCGCAACTGCGGCTGAAGGCTGGACGACGGTCAGCCGTAAGAAGAGGGCCAATAATAGAGCCCAGCCGTCGTCCGGCACCCAAGTGAGAACAACCGCCGCCGAGGCGCAGCCCACCCGCGCTAGGCGACGAGGAAGGCAAGGACGCGGGGGGAAAGGACAGGGGGATGTGGCGCAGGCTCCGGCCTCGCAGCCCCCCCCTCCTCCACCCCCAGTGTCCAACAAAAAAGGAGAAAAGCCTAAGGAGAAGAGGCGTCCGCGCTTGCGTCCCCCAAAATCCTCCGCCGTCGTCCTGACGCTCCAGCCAGGCGCGGCGGACAGAGGGGTGACCTTTGCGAACCTCTTCTCCAAGGCCAAGAGTCAAATCCGGCTGGCAGACCTCGGGATAGAGGGCGGCCTTCGGCTCAGGAAAGCGCGCACTGGAGGGCGGATCCTGGTGCTCCCAAGCGCCAACGACGCCTCCAAGGCAGACGCCCTGGCCGACCAACTGAAGACCGTCCTCTACCCCGAGGACGTGCGCATTTCCAGGCCCGAGAAGACTGTGTGTCTTCGCGTCTCGGGCCTGGACGACCATGCGCACGAAGACGATGTGGTAGCCGCCATCGCGCGCACCACCGGATGCTCCCAAGGGAGCATAAAAGCGTCGAAGGTCCGTCCCGGCAAAGACGGGATGGGCCAGACGGTGGTGGCCTGCCCGGTGGCGGCCGCCAAGCAGCTCCTCGCTGCCAAAACGAAGCTCCTGGTGGGCTGGGCCTCCGCAACCGTTGAGGCCCTGCCCCACAGGCCCCAAAGGTGCTACCGCTGCCACGAAGTCGGACACGTGGCGGCGGTATGCCCTTCGGAAGTAGATCGCAGCGGTAACTGTTTCCGCTGCGGAAAAGAGGGGCACCTGGTGACAGGCCCCTGCTCGGCGAAGCCGCACTGTCCACTGTGCGAGGCCGCGGGCAGGTCAGCCGATCACCAGTTGGGCTCGAAGCCCTGTGGGGCCAAGAAGCCCACTAGGAGAAAAGTTCAGGCCAGCCGGATGGCGCCGGGCGAGACCGCGGCCGCGGCGGACACTCCAACCGCCGCGGGGAGCGGATCAGGAGACGCCCGTGGCTAAATCACAGCCACGGGCGGGCGGCAGCGGGCGTCGAGGTCTGGGGGATCCATTAGACCTCCGCCCGCACTAATGCCGCGAGAGGGCGCGAGAGGCAGCCGCGCGACCCTCTCAGGGCCGGGGAAAGTTCACTCCCCGGCCCGAACACAGGAGAGGCCGCCTCTGTTTACGAGGCGGCCAGCCGCTGCCGGGGTTCGCGGGTTAAAGCTAACGCTGTATACCGTGTCCCCGGCGCTAGGCGGAAAGAAGGCTCCCATGGGGTTTTAGTGGGTATACCGGCGCCGGTCGTATTGATTAATCGGCGTCGGGGAGCCCCACACACCGGCCGCGCTGATCCCTCGCGCGGCTGACGGTGCGGCAACGCATTTCCCCATGTAAAAAAAAAAAAAAAAAAAAAAAAAAAAAAGGTTAGGTTAGGTTTCCCCCAGGGGGTGCCGCCCTGGACTCCCCTCCGTCCAGGTAGCGGTACAAGGGGATGCGTCCCCGGGGCCCCGAGCGGCCACTGTCACATTCCCCCCTTCACTCCGTGACAGTGGTGTCCCACCTATCCGCCTCCTCATCCTAAAAGGCCTTCCCTTCCTTCCAAACCTCCTCCCCAAACACCCATCCCTTCCGTTGCGACCGCCAGCGTCGAGATTTTCTCCGCTGGCCGTCAAGGATGGCGGTGGTGATGTCCACCCCACCACCGCCCGCCTGACCGGCGACCTACCCTCCCCTAGCTGTGTGCGCCCGCCGCTGACGCTGCTTTGTGCGCGAGGCGGCGTGGAAAAGGGGAGGAAGGAGAGGGGGGAGGGGTGTTGGCGCAGGAGCAATCCTTCGCAGCCTCACCCTCCCCCCATCGCGAAGCCCCCCCCGCCGCTGACGCTGCTGTGTGCGCGAGGCGGCGGAGGGGGAGAAAGGAGAGGGAGGGGTGATGGCGCAGGAGCAATCCTTGCAGCCTCCCCCTCCCCGACTATCGCGAGGCCCCCCCTGCCGCTGACGCTGCTGTGTGCGCGAGGCGGTGGGGGGGGCGGGGTGGAAGGAGAGGGGGGAGGGGTGTTGGCGCAGGAGCAATCCTTCGCAGCCTCCCCCTCCCCCCATCGCGAAGCCTCCCCCCGCCGCTGACGCTGCTGAGAGCGCGAGGCGGCGGAGGGGGAGAAAGGAGAGGGAGGGGTGATGGCGCAGCCTCCCCCTCCCCCCCCCCATCGCGAAAGCCCCCCCCGCTGCTGACGCTGCTGTGTGCGCGAGGCGGCGGGGGGGAGGAGGAAGGAGAGGGAGGGGTGATGGCGCAGGAGCAATCCTCGCAGCCTCCCCCTCCCGGCGGCAGCGGGCGTCGAGGTCTGAGGGATCATTAAGAGACCTCCGCCCGCACTTATGCCGCGAGAGAGCGCGAGAGGTAGCCGCGCGTTCCTCTCAGGGCCGGGGAAAGTTCACTCCCCGGCCCGAACACAGGAGAGGCCGCCTCTGTTTACGAGGCGGCCAGCCGCTGCCGGGGTTCGCGGGTTAAAGCTAACGCTGTATACCGTGTCCCCGGCGCTAGGCGGAAAGAAGGCTCCCATGGGGTTTTAGTGGGTATACCGGCGCCGGTCGTATTGATTAATCGGCGTCGGGGAGCCCCACACACCGGCCGCGCTGATCCCTCGCGCGGCTGACGGTGCGGCAACGCATTTCCCCATGTAAAAAAAAAAAAAAAAAAAAAAAGGTTAGGTTAGGTTAGGTTAGGTTAGGTTAGGTTAGGTTAGGTTAGGTTAGGTTAGGTTAGGTTAGGTTAGGTTAGGTTAGGTTAGGTTCCCCCCAGGGGGTGCCGCCCTGGACTCCCCTCCGTCCAGGTAGCGGTACAAGGGGATGCGTCCCCGGGGCCCCGAGCGGCCACTGTCACATTCCCCCTTCACTCCGTGACAGTGGTGTCCCACCTATCCACTCCCTAATCCTTGTAATCCTTCCCTTCCTTCCAAACCTCCTCCCAAAACACCTATCCTATCCGATGCGACCGTCAGTGTAGAGCTCCGCTCCGCTGGCCGTCAAGGATGGCGGTGGTGATGTCCACCCCACCACCGCCCGCCTGACCGGCGACCTACCCTCCCCTAGCTGTGTGCGCCCGCCGCTGCCGCTGCTTTGTGCGCGAGGCGGCGTGGAAAAGGGGAGGAAGGAGAGGGGGGAGGGGTGTTGGCGCAGGAGCAATCCTTCGCAGCCTCACCCTCCCCCCATCGCGAAGCCCCCCCCCGCCGCTGACGCTGCTGTGTGCGCGAGGCGGCGGAGGGGGAGAAAGGAGAGGGAGGGGTGATGGCGCAGGAGCAATCCTTGCAGCCTCCCCCTCCCCCACTATCGCGAGGCCCCCCCTGCCGCTGACGCTGCTGTGTGCGCGAGGCGGTGGGGGGGGCGGGGTGGAAGGAGAGGGGGGAGGGGTGTTGGCGCAGGAGCAATCCTTCGCAGCCTCCCCCTCCCCCCATCGCGAAGCCTCCCCCCGCCGCTGACGCTGCTGAGAGCGCGAGGCGGCGGAGGGGGAGAAAGGAGAGGGAGGGGTGATGGCGCAGCCTCCCCCTCCCCCCCCCCATCGCGAAAGCCCCCCCCGCTGCTGACGCTGCTGTGTGCGCGAGGCGGCGGGGGGGAGGAGGAAGGAGAGGGAGGGGTGATGGCGCAGGAGCAATCCTCGCAGCCTCCCCCTCCCGGCGGCAGCGGGCGTCGAGGTCTGAGGGATCATTTGAGACCTCCGCCCGCACTAATGCCGCGAGAGGGCGCGAGAGGTAGCCGCGCGTTCCTCTCAGGGCCGGGGAAAGTTCACTCCCCGGCCCGAACACAGGAGAGGCCGCCTCTGTTTACGAGGCGGCCAGCCGCCCGCCGGGTCGCGGGTTATGCTCGCGCGATATACCGTGACCCGGCACTCAGGCGGATGATGGCTCCCATGGGGTTTTAGTGGGTATACCGGCGCCGGTCGTATTGATTAATCGGCGTCGGGGAGCCCCACACACCGGCCGCGCTGATCCCTCGCGCGGCTGACGGTGCGGCAACGCATTTCCCCATGTAAAAAAAAAAAAAAAAAAAAAAAAAAAAAAAAAAAAAGGTTAGGTTAGGTTACCACTCCCCCAGGGGGTGCCGCCCTGGACTCCCCTCCGTCCAGGTAGCGGTACAAGGGGATGCGTCCCCGGGGCCCCGAGCGGCCACTGTCACATTCCCCCCTTCACTCCGTGACAGTGGTGTCCCACCTATCCGCCTCCTCATCCTAAAAGGCCTTCCCTTCCTTCCAAACCTCCTCCCCAAACACCCATCCCTTCCGTTGCGACCGCCAGCGTCGAGATTTTCTCCGCTGGCCGTCAAGGATGGCGGTGGTGATGTCCACCCCACCACCGCCCGCCTGACCGGCGACCTACCCTCCCCTAGCTGTGTGCGCCCGCCGCTGCCGCTGCTTTGTGCGCGAGGCGGCGTGGAAAAGGGGAGGAAGGAGAGGGGGGAGGGGTGTTGGCGCAGGAGCAATCCTTCGCAGCCTCACCCTCCCCCCATCGCGAAGCCCCCCCCGCCGCTGACGCTGCTGTGTGCGCGAGGCGGCGGAGGGGGAGAAAGGAGAGGGAGGGGTGATGGCGCAGGAGCAATCCTTGCAGCCTCCCCCTCCCCCACTATCGCGAGGCCCCCCCTGCCGCTGACGCTGCTGTGTGCGCGAGGCGGTGGGGGGGGCGGGGTGGAAGGAGAGGGGGGAGGGGTGTTGGCGCAGGAGCAATCCTTCGCAGCCTCCCCCTCCCCCCAGCGCGAAGCCTCCCCCCGCCGCTGACGCTGCTGAGAGCGCGAGGCGGCGGAGGGGGAGAAAGGAGAGGGAGGGGTGATGGCGCAGCCTCCCCCTCCCCCCCCCATCGCGAAAGCCCCCCCCGCTGCTGACGCTGCTGTGTGCGCGAGGCGGCGGGGGGGAGGAGGAAGGAGAGGGAGGGGTGATGGCGCAGGAGCAATCCTCGCAGCCTCCCCCTCCCGGCGGCAGCGGGCGTCGAGGTCTGAGGGATCATTTGAGACCTCCGCCCGCACTAATGCCGCGAGAGGGCGCGAGAGGTAGCCGCGCGTTCCTCTCAGGGCCGGGGAAAGTTCACTCCCCGGCCCGAACACAGGAGAGGCCGCCTCTGCTTACGAGGCGGCCAGCCGCTGCCGGGGTTGCGGGTTAAGCTCGCGCGTGTACCGTGACCCCGGCGCTAGGCGGAAGAAGGCTCCCATGGGGTTTTAGTGGGTATACCGGCGCCGGTCGTATTGATTAATCGGCGTCGGGGAGCCCCACACACCGGCCGCGCTGATCCCTCGCGCGGCTGACGGTGCGGCAACGCATTTCCCCATGTAAAAAAAAAAAAAAAAAAAAAAAAAAAGGTTAGGTTACCACCCCGCCGAGACAAATGCACCCTCCCACCCCCAGGATGATGCCCTCCCCGGAGCTCCCGGTAGAGGAGTACCCCCCCTTACCGTCCCCCGGACATAAGAAAATAAAGAGAGGGGCAGCCGCGCGAAAAGAATTGCCTGCCCCACCACCCCAAAATGAAGAACCCCCTCCCGTTCCGACAGAAGAAGGATGGGCAACTGTGGCCCGGCGGCGAAAGCCAAAAAAGCCGTTGGGCACACAGGAGAAAAATGGGCCTCCAAACAAGACCCAGAAGAAGGAGAAGCGGCCTCCAGCACAAAAACCGCAAGCCACCCCGTCGGCGAAGGCCAACGAAAGGAGGTCCCCAAAACTGCGTGAGCCCAAGTCCTCCGCCGTAATCCTGACTCTAAAACCAGGAGCGGCGGAGAGGGGCATCTCGTACGGGGACCTCCTCGAGAAGGCCAAACAAAATATTAAGCTGTCCGACCTCGGTATCGAGGGAGGCGTTCGGCTGAAAACGGCGCGCACGGGGGCGCGAATGCTCGTGCTTCCGGGCACATCCAGCGCCCCCAAAGCAGACGCTCTGGCCGAGCGCCTACGAGGCGTCCTCGATACCGAGGACGTGAACATATCCAGGCCAATGAAAACAATAGGCGTAATCGTTTCTGGCCTGGATGACTGCACAACCGCAGACGAGGTGGCGGCCGCCATCGCGCAGGTCGCCGATTGCCCGGTCGACCACATAAGGTCGAACGGGATCCGACTCGGCCCGGATGGTCTCGGCACAACCGTGGTGACCTGTCCGGTGGCAGCAGCTAAAAAATTAGAAGGTCAAAAACTCTTGGTGGGATGGGCCTCGGCAGCGGTTAAGCCCCTGCCGGTAAAGGCTCAGAGGTGCTACCGGTGCCACGTTGAGGGACACGTGGGAGCTCGGTGCACCTCAGAAGTCGACCGCAGTGGGCTGTGCTACCGCTGCGGCCAGGCCGGTCACAGGGCCGCCACCTGCCAAGCCTCGCCACACTGCAGCGTCTGCGAGGCGGCGGGCAGGGTGGCCAAACACCGGCTCGGAAGTGGGCCTTGCGGGGCTCGTCCCACCAAAAGGACACGAAAGGAGAAAGCCGCGACGGGCACGCCAGTCCAGCCGCAGCCAGAGCCGCAGAAGCCGCGTGAGGAGGCGGCGGAGAGTGACAAGACCAAATAATGGATTGCACACCTCTACGCCTCCTCCAAGCGAACCTGAACCACTGCGCCGGCGCTCAGGACCTCCTACTCCAGAGCATGGCGCAGTGGCACATCCAGGTGGCGGTGGCCGCCGAGCCGTACCGGATCCACACCAGAGATGACTGGGCGGGGGATCTGGACGACTCGGTGGTCATCATAGTGCGGACGGCTGCGGGCTGCCCCCCCCTCGCCAACGTCGTGAGGGGCAGGGGCCTCGTCGCGGCCACAATCGGGGAGATAGTAGTCGTGGGAGGCTACTTCTCCCCGAACCGTAGTCTCGCCGACTTTGAAAGCTGGCTAGCAGATGCGGGCAGGATCGTCGCACAGAGCCACCCCCGCCCTGTGTTGGTGGCGGGCGACTTCAACGCCAAATCCACGGCTTGGGGTTCTCCTGCCACCGACCCGCGGGGCGAAGAGCTCGAAGAGTGGACGATCCAAAATGGTCTTGCAATCCTAAACCGGGGGACAGTGCACACGTGCGTGCGGATGCGGGGCGGATCCATAGTGGACATCACGTTCGCTAGCCCCGCAATAGCACGCCGTGTGCAGGACTGGAGAGTCCTGGAGGGGGAGGAGACGCTGTCGGACCACCGGTACATCCGGTTCAGCGTCTCCCCCCGCAACACGGGCAACCGTTTGCCGGAGCGTCCCCCGGCGGATGAATACCCACGCTGGGCACTAAAACGTCTCGATCGGGAGGCTCTTCGAGAAGCCCTCACCGTCAACACCTGGGCGGAGGGGCCCGACGGAGAGCCACCCGACGTAGACGAGGAGGCGGAGAATCTGCGGTCGCTGATGACGTCAGTCTGTGATGCGGCGATGCCGAGGCAGGGTCCTCATAGACCCAAAAATCTGGTGTACTGGTGGAACGACGAGATCGCCCGCAAGAGGAAAGCTTGCGTCGTGGCGAGCCGCCGGTACACCAGATACAGGAGAAGGCGTCGCCGCACCGACGAGACAGCGACCGTAGAAGCCGGCCTGTACGAGGGATACAGGAGCGCCAAAAAGGAGTTACAGATCGCCATCAGGGCAGCCAAATCGGCGGCGTGGGAGGAACTCTTGGGGACGTTGGATAACGATCCCTGGGGGCGCCCATACCACCTGGTCCGGAACAAGCTCCGGCCATGGGCCCCCCCGTTGACCCAGAGTCTCCCCCCACCCCTGGTGGACGACATCGTTGGCGCTCTGTTCCCCTCGAGGGCCGAGCATCCGCCTCCCGCGATGGCACCGCCATCGCCGGAGCCCAGCGTGGAGCAAGACCAAGTGCCCGCAGTGACCCGGGATGAACTGGAGGCGGCGGTGTTAAGGCTGAAGGCCAAGAACACCGCCCCCGGTCTCGACGGCATACCGGGGCGTGCGTGGGTTCTGTCCCACGGCGCCCTGGAGTCCCGATTGACGTGGCTCTTCACGGCGTGCCTGCAGCAGGGCCGGTTTCCCACCCGGTGGAAGACCGGCAAGCTGGTCCTGCTCAGGAAGGAGGGGCGCCCGGCGGACTCTCCGTCCGCCTACCGGCCCATAGTGCTGCTGGACGAGGTGGCTAAGCTGCTGGAGCGAGTGCTCGCAAACCGCCTCGTCCGGCACCTCGGAGAACAGGGGCCGGATCTGGCGGAGAATCAGTTCGGTTTCCGCCAGGGGCGCTCCACCGTGGACGCCATACGTCGCGTGAAGAGTCAGGCGGAGGATGCGATCTCCCAGGGCGGGGTGCTGTTGGCGGTATCCCTCGATATCGCCAACGCCTTCAACTCCCTGCCCTGGAGCTGCATAAAGGAGGCACTCCGCTATCACGGGGTGCCGACCTACCTCCGCAGAGTCATCGGGGACTACCTCTCGGTGAGGGCCGTCGTGTTCCCGGGTCAGCTAGCCAGCTGGGGTCGGCGAGCGATGTCGTGCGGTGTTCCACAGGGGTCGGTGCTGGGCCCGCTCCTGTGGAACATCGCGTATGACTGGACCATACGCGGTGCGGTCCTCCACGGTGTCAGCGTCACGTGTTACGCTGATGACACGTTGGTCGCGGCCCGTGGACGGACCCACCGGCAGGCGGGCCTACTGGCCACTGCTGGGGTTGCGCATGTTGTCGATAGGATCCGGCGTCTCGGTCTGGAGGTGGCTTTGCACAAATCCGAGGCCGTGGTGTTTCACGGGCCTCGGAACAGGCCGCCTCCGGGCCTGAATATCACAGTGGGAGGCACCACCATCGCTGTCGGGGCGACGATGAAATACCTCGGACTCGTCCTCGACAGCCGATGGGAGTTTTCGGCACATTTCGAGCGGCTGGCCCCCAGACTCATGGGAGCAGCCGGCGCCCTTTCACGGCTCGTGCCCAATCTGGGGGGGCCGGGCGCTCCGTGCCGGAAACTCTACGAGGGGGTCGTACGATCCATGGCCCTATACGGGGCCCCAATATGGGCGGAGACCCTGACGGCCAAAAACGCTGCGTTGCTGCGACGCCCGCAGCGCGCGCTGGCTGTCAGGGCTATCAGAGGGTATCGTACGATCTCCTTCGTAGCGGCCTCCCTCCTAGCCGGATCCCCACCATGGGACCTAGAGGCGCGCGTCCTTGCCGCCGTGTACGATTGGCGCAAGGACGCCCTCAGCCGGGACTTCCGTCCCGCGCCTCGGGAAATCGAGTGTAAACGGACGGAGTTCCGGCAGGAACTCATGGTGGAATGGAGAGACCGACTTGCGCACCCCAGCGCCGGTCACAGGACCGTAGAGGCAGTAAGGCCCGTCCTGCCACAATGGATAGACCGGAGGCACGGCACCCTGACGTTCCGCCAGACGCAGGTACTGACCGGGCACGGCTGCTTCGGCCGGTACCTGTGTCAAATAGGGCGTGAGTCATCGTCAGGGTGCCACCACTGTAGTGCCAGCGTCGAGGACACGGTGCTGCATACTCTGCAGGAGTGTCCGGCCTGGGACGAGGAGCGCCGTGTCCTCGGCGCATCAATCGGACAAGACCTATCGCTCCCGGCCGTGGTTCAAGCCATGGTCGGGGGCCAAACCCAATGGGACGCCGTCGCCTCCTTTTGCGAGGCCGTCATGTCCGCAAAGGAGGCGGCGGAGCGGGAGAGAGAGCGAGCAGCCGTGCTCCTCTCCCGCCGTAATAACCGGTCTCGGCGCCGGAGAGACGCAAACCTCCGGCCGCCGTGAACACGCGGCGCGGGTGACGTCCAGGGGAGGCTATAAGACCGTCACCCGCACTAAAAGCCGCCGAGGAGGGGGCGCGTGGGTGCCCGCGCGCGCCCCACTCAATTGAGAACGGAGAGGCCTGCCCAACAACAGGGGTAGGCCCACGCCAGCCGGGGTTGCGGAAGTAAAGCTCGCGCATATCCCGTGACCCCGGCACATGGCGTCAGGTGGCACCAAGGGGTTTTAGTGGGTATTCCGGCAATTAGCCGGCGAGTCCCACACTCCCCCGCCGAAGTCTCCCCCGGCGGGGGGTCCGCAAATGGATTTCCCCTTGTAAAAAAAAAAAAAAAAAAAAAAAAAAAAAAAAAAAAAAAAAAGGTTAGGTTAGGTTAGGTTAGGTTAGGTTAGGTTAGGTTAGGTTAGGTTAGGTTAGGTTAGGTTAGGTTAGGTTAGGTTAGGTTAGGTTAGGTTAGGTTAGGTTAGGTTAGGTTTCCCCCAGGGGGTGCCGCCCTGGACTCCCCTCCGTCCAGGTAGCGGTACAAGGGGATGCGTCCCCGGGGCCCCGAGCGGCCACTGTCACATTCCCCCCTTCACTCCGTGACAGTGGTGTCCCACCTATCCGCCTCCTCATCCTAAAAGGCCTTACCTTCCTTCCAAACCTCCTCCCCAAACACCCATCCCTTCCGTTGCGACCGCCAGCGTCGAGATCTTCTCCGCTGGCCGTCAAGGATGGCGGTGGTGATGTCCACCCCACCACCGCCCGCCTGACCGGCGACCTACCCTCCCCTAGCTGTGTGCGCCCGCCGCTGCCGCTGCTTTGTGCGCGAGGCGGCGTGGAAAAGGGGAGGAAGGAGAGGGGGGAGGGGTGTTGGCGCAGGAGCAATCCTTCGCAGCCTCACCCTCCCCCCATCGCGAAGCCCCCCCCGCCGCTGACGCTGCTGTGTGCGCGAGGCGGCGGAGGGGGAGAAGGAGAGGGAGGGGTGATGGCGCAGGAGCAATCCTTGCAGCCTCCCCCTCCCCCACTATCGCGAGGCCCCCCCTGCCGCTGACGCTGCTGTGTGCGCGAGGCGGTGGGGGGGGCGGGGTGGAAGGAGAGGGGGGAGGGGTGTTGGCGCAGGAGCAATCCTTCGCAGCCTCCCCCTCCCCCCATCGCGAAGCCTCCCCCCGCCGCTGACGCTGCTGAGAGCGCGAGGCGGCGGAGGGGGAGAAAGGAGAGGGAGGGGTGATGGCGCAGCCTCCCCCTCCCCCCCCCCATCGCGAAAGCCCCCCCCGCTGCTGACGCTGCTGTGTGCGCGAGGCGGCGGGGGGGAGGAGGAAGGAGAGGGAGGGGTGATGGCGCAGGAGCAATCCTCGCAGCCTCCCCCTCCCGGCGGCAGCGGGCGTCGAGGTCTGAGGGATCATTTGAGACCTCCGCCCGCACTAATGCCGCGAGAGGGCGCGAGAGGTAGCCGCGCGTTCCTCTCAGGGCCGGGGAAAGTTCACTCCCCGGCCCGAACACAGGAGAGGCCGCCTCTGTTTACGAGGCGGCCAGCCGCCCGCCGGGTCGCGGGTTATGCTCGCGCGATATACCGTGACCCGGCACTCAGGCGGATGATGGCTCCCATGGGGTTTTAGTGGGTATACCGGCGCCGGTCGTATTGATTAATCGGCGTCGGGGAGCCCCACACACCGGCCGCGCTGATCCCTCGCGCGGCTGACGGTGCGGCAACGCATTTCCCCATGTAAAAAAAAAAAAAAAAAAAAAAAAAAAAAAAAAAAAAAAAAAAAAAAAAAAAAAGGTTAGGTTAGGTTAGGTTAGGTTAGGTTAGGTTAGGTTAGGTTAGGTTAGGTTAGGTTAGGTTAGGTTAGGTTAGGTTAGGTTAGGTTAGTTCCGAGAGCAGAAAACCCCGTGGCCCCAACCTCTCCCGACGCTCATGTTGAGGCTCGTTCTGTGCACGCAGAGGGCCTCCAAAAGCAAATTTCGGAGTCTTTGGCGGTGGTGGCCAATGTGGCCAAAGTGTCGAAGGGCCTTAAGGGCACGCTACAGAGGGCCCTTAAGGAAGCAGTGACCTCCATACAGGAGGCTTCGGAGGAGCTCCTCAGCCGCACCAGCTCTGAGGAGGTCGCCCTGCTCCGTGCGGCTAACGCCCGCATGGAGGCAGAGATCGCCGACCTCCGACGCGAGCTGAGGAGCCTCCGAGAAGAGGTCACTCGGCCACGAGCGCCCCCTGTAGCAGTGGCCTCACCACCGCCAAGCGCGGAGACGACGAGCCTGGCCGCAAACCTGGAGCGTTTAACTCTCCTCATGGAGAGCAGGTTTGCGGCCATCGAGGGGCGGATGAGTTCCGCCCCTCGCGCTAGGCCCGCAACACCGCCGCTGAGCCAGTCCCAAACCTCCTGGTCCTCAGCGATGGAAGCGCCCCCTCGTCTTGCACATTGGGAACTGGCCCGCCCAACATCCCCTCCCCCAGCTGCATCCGCAGCGGAAGAGGGATGGTCGACGGTAGCCAGGAGGAGAGGCGGCCCAAAGGCGACCGCCCCACCACCGTCGACTGGCATCCAGCCGGCCGCAGCTGCCGCCTCAGCGCAGACCACCCGCGCGAGGCAGCGGGGAGGAGCTCCCCAAGCCGGACCGGCGAAGGTCCAGGCAGAGAAGGAAGCGGCAAAGAAGAGGAAAAGGAAAAGGGGTGGCAAGAAGAGGAGGCAACAAGGCACCGTCACCGGGACCCAGGCGCCCCCTCCACCACCTCCTCCTCCCCAGCCCAAGCCTGCAGCTGGAAAAAAGCCGGGCAGGAAGGCTCCACGACTCAGACCGCCGAGGTCCTCGGCTGTGGTCCTGACACTCTTGTCAGACGCAAAGGACCGCGGCGTGTCCTATGAGAGCCTCCTGTCCACGGCGAAGGCCAAGATTCGACTCGCCGACCTTGGCATTGAGGGCGGCGTCAGGATTAAGACGGCTCGCACGGGAGCACGAATGCTCATCCTGCCGGGTGCCGATAGCGCCCCCAAGGCAGACGCGCTTGCTGAACGGCTGAGAGGCGTCCTCAAGGCCGAGGACGTTAAGGTCTCCAGGCCCGAAAAGACCGTAAGTCTGCGGATATCGGGCCTGGATGACTGTACTACCCCGGACGAAGTCGCGGCTGCCATTGCGCAGGTCGCGGGATGCCCGGCCGCCCAGATCCGGCCGAATGCAATCCGCACCGGCCCGGACGGCCTGGGCTCCACAACTGTGGCTTGCCCAATAGCAGCCGTGAAGAAATTGGAGGGCACCAAGCTCTTGGTGGGCTGGGCTTCAGCCACAGTGAAGCCACTGCCGCCCAGGGCCCTAAGATGCTTTCGCTGCCTCGAATTCAATCACGTGGCAGCGAAATGCACATCAGAGATAGACCGCAGCAAACTCTGTTACCGCTGCGGTCAAACAGGGCATTTGGTAACCGGTCCCTGCACGGCCGCGCCGCATTGCAGCGTGTGCGAAGCGGCGGGCAGGCCGGCGAACCACCAACTGGGCGGCGGGCCATGTAGGCAGCAGCCCACCAAGAGAAGAACGAAGACTAAATCGGACAAAGCCGCGACGGGCAAGCCAGCCCAGACGCAGCCGCAGCCGCAGGAGCCACAGGGGGAAGCGGGGGTAAGACCAAACAATGGATAGTACCCTCAGCTTCCTCCAAACTAACCTGAACCACTGCGCCACTGCACAGGATCTCCTATTCCAGAGCATGGCGCAGTGGAACATTAAGGTGGCTGTGGCCGCCGAGCCGTACCGGACCGTGCCCAGGGAAGACTGGGCCGTGGATTTGGACGGCTCGGTGGTAATCATCGTGCGGACGGCTGCGGGCAGCCCCCCCCTCACCAACATCTCGAGGGGTAGGGGCCTCGTCGCGGCGACCATCGGGGAGACAGTAGTCGTCGGTGGCTACTGCTCCCCAAACAAAAGTCTCGCCGACTTCGAAGATTGGTTAAGTGATGCAGGCAGGATCGCCGCTCAGAGCTACCCCCTCCCTGTGATCATGCTCGGGGACTTCAATGCCAAATCTACGGCTTGGGGTTCCCCGGTCACTGATCAGCGGGGGGAGCTACTGGAGGAGTGGGCGATCCAGAACAGGCTCGTCGTCCTAAATCGGGGGACGGTATACACGTGCGTGCGCATGCGGGGCGGGTCGATAGTCGACCTCACGCTTGCCAGCCCCGCCATAGCGCGCCGTGTTGCGGACTGGAGGGTCCTGGAGGGAGTTGAGACGCTGTCGGACCACAGATATATCCGGTTCAGCGTCTCCTCCCGGAATCCGGGCCCTCGAGCCGTGGACCTTCCCCCGACGGAGATTTACCCGCGCTGGGTTCTGAAGCGCCTGGATCGCGAGGCGTTCCGCGAGGCCCTGGTGGTACACACGTGGGAACCGGGGCCCGACAACGCGGAACTGCCCGATCCTAACGCGGAGGCGGAATCACTACGGTCGCTGATGACGTCGTTGTGCGACGCGGCGATGCCGAGAGCGGGCCCGTTCAGGCCTGCTCGCCAGGCGTACTGGTGGAACGCAGAAATTGCGCAGCTACGCTCAGCCTGCGTCCGAGCGCAACACCAGTACGCCAGGTACAGGAGACGGCGTCGCCATAGCGAGGATGCAGCGGCCGTAGAAGCGCGCCTGTATGAGGAGTACAGGAGCGCCAGGACGGCCATGAAGGTCGCCATCAAAGCCGCCAAGTCGGCGGCGTGGGAGGAGCTCCTGGGGACGCTGGATCGTGATCCATGGGGGCGCCCATACCATCTTGTCCGGCAAAAACTCCGGCCATGGGCGCCTCCGCTGACCCAGAGTCTCCCCCCACACGTGGTGACCGACGTGGTCGGTGCCCTGTTCCCCTCAGGGGCAGTGCATCCGCCTCCCGTGATGGCGCCGCCATCAGTGCAACCCAGCGCGAGTGACGACGAGCCTGTGCCTGCTGTGACCCGGGAAGAACTGGGTGTGGCGGTGTTAAGGATGAAGTCCAAGAACACCGCCCCCGGTCTCGACGGCATACCAGGGCGTGCGTGGGTTCTGTCCCACGACGCCCTGGAATCCCGACTGACGACGCTCTTCACGGCGTGCCTGGTTCAGGGCCAGTTCCCAACCCGGTGGAAAACCGGAAAGCTGGTCCTGATCAGGAAGGAGGGGCGCCCGGCGGACTCTCCGTCCGCCTACCGGCCCATCGTATTACTGGACGAGGTGTGTAAGATGCTCGAGCGCGTCATCGCAAACCGCCTCGTCCAGCATCTCGAGGAGATTGGGCCGGATCTGGCGGAAAACCAGTTTGGGTTCCGCCGAGGGCGCTCCACCATCGACGCCATCGCGCACGTGAAGAGCCAGGCGGAGGAGGCAGTAGCTCGGGGAGAGGTGTTGTTGGCGGTCTCGTTGGACATTTCCAACGCCTTCAACACCCTCCCCTGGAGCTGTATCAAGGAGGCGCTCCGTTACCACGGAGTGCCGGCCTACCTCCGCCGCGTCGTCGGGAATTACCTGTCAGAGAGAGCCGTGGCCTTCCCGGGTCACAATGGATGGAGTCGGCGAGCAATGTCGTGCGGTGTTCCACAGGGGTCGGTTCTGGGCCCGCTCCTGTGGAACATCGCCTATGATTGGGCAATCCGTGGGGCCGTCCTTTCCCGCGTCAGTGTTACGTGTTACGCTGACGACACGCTCGTGGCGGCGCGGGAAAGGACCCACGAAGAGGCGGGCCGATTGGCCACAGCAGGGGTGGCGCATATGGTCGCCCGGATCCAGCTGCTGGGTCTGAAGGTGGCATTGCACAAAACCGAGGCCGTGATGTTCCACGGGCCTCGGAATAGGCCACCTTCGGACCTGCACATCGACGTGGGAGGTACGCGCATCGCTGTCGGGGCGAGGATGAAATACCTCGGAATCGTCCTCGACAGCCGATGGGAGTTTTCGGCGCACTTTGAGGCGCTGGCCCCCAGACTGGTGGGGGCTGCGGGCGCACTGTCCCGGCTCCTACCCAACATCGGGGGGCCGAGCGCACCGTGCCGGAAACTCCACGAGGGGGTCGTGCGATCGATGGCCCTGTACGGGGCCCCAATATGGGCGAAGCACCTGACGGCCAAGACCTCCGCGCTGCTGCGCAAACCGCAGCGCGTGATGGCCGTCAGGGCTATAAGAGGATATCGCACGATCTCCTTCGAGGCGGCCTCCCTCCTTGCTGGATCTCTGCCATGGGATCTAGAGGCGACAATTCTACTGCGCCTCTATGAGTGGCGCAAGGACGCACTCCGCCGGGATCTCCGACCCGCGCTCCGCGAAATCGAGGGCAAAAGGGCGGAGTTCCGGCGTGATCTCATGGCAGTATGGGCGACCCGATTAGCGCACCCCAGCGCTGGCCACCGCATTATAGCGGCAATTCGGCCCGCCTTCACCACCTGGACTGACAGACGGCACGGCGCCCTGTCGTACCGCACGACACAGGTCCTCTCGGGGCACGGATGCTTCGGGAGGTACCTGTGTCAAATTGGGCGGGAGCCAACGGCAGGGTGCCATCACTGCAGTGCCGGCGTCGAGGACACGGCGCTGCACACCCTCCAGGAGTGCTCTGCGTGGGAGGAACAGCGTCGTGTTCTCGGCGCAGTAATCGGATTTGACCTCTCGCTCCCGGCCGTGGTTCTGTCCATGGCCGGGAGCAGCACCAAATGGGACGCCGTCACCTCCTTTTGCGAGTCAGTTATGACCGCAAAGGAGGCGGCGGAGCGGGAGAGAGAGCGGCAACCAATGCTCATCTCCCGCCGAAATAATCGGAGAGGACAGCGGCGCCGGAGGATCGCACTTGACCTCCAGCCGCCGTAAATAAACATGCGGCACGCGGGTGTTGAGGCCACGGGGGACCTATTCGGCCCCACCCGCACGCAAGCCGCGAGGGGGCGCGTCGGTGTTCCGCGTGACCCCCTCATCCCCCTTTAAAACGGAAAGGGAGATGCCGGGGAAGATATATCCCCGGCCAAGAAGAGGCTGCCCCAGTAACAGGGGCGCCAGCGCCAGCCGGGGTCGCGGAGTATGGCTCACGCTCTGTACCGTGGCCCCGGCAAAAAACCAAACGGCGAAAAGAAGGAACACCGGGGGGTTTTAGTGGGTATTCCGGCAATCTATTAGGCCGGCGAGTCCCACAGTACCACGCCGCTTGCTCCCCCGCGGCGTGGTCTCCGCAAATGGATTTCCCCTCGTCAAAAAAAAAAAAAAAAAAAAAAAAAAAGGTTAGGTTAGGTTAGGTTAGGTTAGGTTAGGTTAGGTTAGGTTAGGTTAGGTTAGGTTAGGTTAGGTTAGGTTAGGTTAGGTTAGGTTAGGTTACCCCCAGGGGGTGCCGCCCTGGACTCCCCTCCGTCCAGGTAGCGGTACAAGGGGATGCGTCCCCGGGGCCCCGAGCGGCCACTGTCACATTCCCCCCTCACTCCGTGACAGTGGTGTCCCACCTATCCACTATCCAAATCCTTGTATTCCTTCCTCTTCCCTCCAAACCTCCTCCCCAAACACCCTTCCATTCCGACGCGACCGCCAGCGTTGAGCTCCGCTCCGCTGGCCGTCGAGGAGAGGGTGCGTGGTTCTGTCCCACGCACCCAGCGCGACGTTGTGGTGGCGGCGGCACAGTGGCGGGGCGAGAGTCTCGTCACTGTGCACTACGTCGAGCGTTTCCCCGTGTGGTGTCGTGGATCACGTCTCGCGGCCACACGGGACCGCGGGGCCTGCCTTAACCGGCCGGCCCAAGTGGATGAGCACCACAATAAAAAATCCCCTAATACTTAAGCTGCGGCGCAGGGCGATCTGTTTTGAGGCCGAGGGGGTAAACCCGGTCGTTACTGCGGACCACCACATTTTAAGACGATACAAAGTTCATACTCGTGGGAACAAAAATGGAGAATTCTTTTAAAAAACAAACCGACGTTTCAGTGCCTGTGACGGGCGGAGATGACGTTAGAGGAGAGCCTGCGAAAGGCAAAAACGACTCGAAAGGGCCTGTGAAAGGCGGCGAAAAAACCTTTTATTCAAGGTTCTTGTCGGCGATTTCGTCACCGGCAGTACAGCCGAGCACATCTCGAGCGAGCTCCCGCCCTGGGCAGGTTGAGCCGCTCGATGATAGCGAAGAGGAGTTCCTGTCCGATATATCCGAGGACAGGAACCCGACGGCCCCCCCTGTTCAGGCCCCACCAAAGGCCCCGGCCCCCAAAGGTCCGGAGGGGAAGGGCAAAAGCCCAGCTGCCTCTCGCGTTACGCGGAGCAGCTCGGCAGCCTCGTCCCGAAAACCATCCGTGGACGAGGCGGGGAGTTCCAATAAACCCCCCCCTACAAAAGGAGACAACAAGGCCAGGGAGGCCGCGCGTAACGAGGCGCTGCGGCGATACCTGGCCTTGGACGAGCTCGACGAGCTAATGGAGTCAGACTCGTCAGACTCGTTTTCAGAGGACGAGGGGAGGACGGCCCCCACCAAACCTCCGCCCAAGCCTCCGGCTGCTTCGGCACCGGATGCCAAGCGGGGCAGAGGCCGTCCTCCGACTACAGGAGAATACGTAGGCCTGGCAGCTGCCAAGCAGCAGCTAGTGGAGGCCGAGCGTGCGCAGCTCGAGCTGCAAGCGGAAAAAGAGGTCGCGGAGATGGCAAACACCATGGTGTCCACGAGGGCCACCCGGCCCAGGGCTGATTCAACCCCCGTGGACCAAGCCCCTCCCGACGCTCACACACATGTCGAGGCTCGTGCTGCGCACGCAGACGGCCTCCAAAAACAGATCAAAGAATCTTTGGCGGTGGTGGCCAATGTCGCCAAGGTTTCAAAGGGCCTGAAGGGGACGCTCCAGAAGGCCCTGAAAGATGCGGTGGCCTCCATACAGGAGGCATCGGAGGAGCTCCTCAGCCGTACCAGCTCGGAGGAGGTCGCTCTGCTCCGTGCGGCCAACAGCCGCATGGAGGCAGAAATCGCGGACCTCCGACGAGAGCTGAGGAGCCTCCACGAAGAGGTCACCCGGCCACGAGCGCCCCCTGCGCCATTGGCCCCACCACCGCCTAGTGTGGACACGAGTGTGGCCGCGAACCTGGAACGTATAACTCTCCTGATGGAGAGCAGGTTCGCGGCCCTGGAGGAGCGAATACTGCCTGCGAGGCCGGCACTGTCACCTTGTCTGGCCAGTTCGCCAAGGCCCGCTCCTCTGAGGACGACCCCGCCAAGCCCCTCGCTTATCTCAGGGCACTTGGCGGAAGAATTCCCTCCTCTTCCATCGAGGAGGGTCTCAACGGAGACAGCGGTTTCCATACCGCCTCAAACCGCCGGCCCGGCGCTCCCTCCTCCGGCTGCAACTGCAGCTGAAGGCTGGACGACGGTCAGCCACAAGAAGAGGGCCAAAAATAGTGCCCAGCCGTCGTCCGGCACACAACCCGCCACGACTGCCGCCGAAGCGCAGCCCACCCGCGCTAGGCGGCGACAAGGGAGAGGCCGCGGAGGGAAAGGCCAGGGGGATGTGGCGCAGGCTCCGGCCTCGCAGCCCCCCCCTCCTCCACCCCCAGCGCCCAAAAAGAAAGAGCCGAAAAAGAGGAGGAGTCCGCGTCTGCGCCCCCCCAAGTCCGCCGCTGTCGTCCTGACGCTCCAGCCAGGCGCGGCGGACCGCGGGGTAACATATGCGGACCTCCTCTCGAAGGCAAAGGCGAATATCCGGCTGGCCGACGTCGGAATTGAGGGCGGCCTCCAGTTGAAGAGGGCCCGCACTGGGGCGCGGATGCTAGTCGTACCAGGAACCGACAGCGCCCCCCAGGCGGACGCCCTCGCCGAAAAACTGAGGACCGTCCTCTACCCCGAGGATGTGCGTGTCTCCAGGCCCGAGAAGACTGTGTGTCTTCGGGTCTCGGGCCTGGATGACCAAACAGACGAGGAGCATGTGGCCGCTGCCATCGCGCGGTCCACCGGATGCTCCCAGACGTCCATCAAAGCGTCCAAGGTCCGTCCCGGCATCGACGGGATGGGACAGACAGTGGTGGCCTGCCCGGTGGCGGCCGCCAAGCAGCTCCTCTCCTCGGGGACGAAGCTCCTGGTGGGATGGGCCTCAGCCACTGTGAAGGCCCTGCCCCATAGGGCCCAGCGCTGCTACCGCTGCCACGAGACTGGTCATGTGGCGGCGGTATGCAAGTCAGAGGTGGACCGCAGTGGCATGTGTTACCGCTGCGGCCAGACTGGGCATCTGGTGACTGGCCCCTGCACCGCGAAACCGCACTGCAATGTGTGCGAGGCCGCGGGCAGGCCGGCCGGTCACCAGGTGGGCTCAAAGCCCTGCGGGGCCAAGAAGCCCACCAGGAGGAAAGCCAAGGCCAGCCGGACGGCGCCGGGCGCAACCGCGGCCGCGACGGCAGAATCAGCCGCCGCGGGGAGCGGGAAGGAGTAACGCCCGTGGCTAAACAAGAGCCACGGGCGAGCGGCAGCGGGCGTCGAGGTCTGGGGGATCCAATAGACCTCCGCCCGCACTAATGCCGCGAGAGGGCGCGAGAGGCAGCCGCGCGTCCCTCTCAGGGCCGGGGAAACGTCATTCCCCGGCCCGCACACAGGAGAGGCCGCCTCTGTTTATGAGGCGGCCAGCCGCTGCCGGGGTTGCGGGTTAAGCTCGCGCGTGTACCGTGACCCCGGCGCTAGGCGGAAGAAGGCTCCCATGAGGTTTTAGTGGGTATACCGGCGCCGGTCGTATTGATTAATCGGCGTCGGGGAGCCCCACACACCGGCCGCGCATGATCCCCCGCGCGGCTGACGGTGCGGCAACGCATTTCCTCATGTAAAAAAAAAAAAAAAAAAAAGGGTTGGGTCTCCCCCCCCCCAGGGGGTGCCGCCCTGGACTCCCCTCCGTCCAGGTAGCGGTACAAGGGGATGCGTCCCCGGGGCCCCGAGCGGCCACTGTCACATTCCCCCCTTCACTCCGTGACAGTGGTGTCCCACCTATCCGCCTCCTCATCCTAAAAGGCCTTACCTTCCTTCCAAACCTCCTCCCCAAACACCCATCCCTTCCGTTGCGACCGCCAGCGTCGAGATCTTCTCCGCTGGCCGTCAAGGATGGCGGTGGTGATGTCCACCCCACCACCGCCCGCCTGACCGGCGACCTACCCTCCCCTAGCTGTGTGCGCCCGCCGCTGCCGCTGCTTTGTGCGCGAGGCGGCGTGGAAAAGGGGAGGAAGGAGAGGGGGGAGGGGTGTTGGCGCAGGAGCAATCCTTCGCAGCCTCACCCTCCCCCCATCGCGAAGCCCCCCCCCGCCGCTGACGCTGCTGTGTGCGCGAGGCGGCGGAGGGGGAGAAAGGAGAGGGAGGGGTGATGGCGCAGGAGCAATCCTTGCAGCCTCCCCCTCCCCCACTATCGCGAGGCCCCCCCTGCCGCTGACGCTGCTGTGTGCGCGAGGCGGTGGGGGGGGCGGGGTGGAAGGAGAGGGGGGAGGGGTGTTGGCGCAGGAGCAATCCTTCGCAGCCTCCCCCTCCCCCCATCGCGAAGCCTCCCCCCGCCGCTGACGCTGCCGAGAGCGCGAGGCGGCGGAGGGGGAGAAAGGAGAGGGAGGGGTGATGGCGCAGCCTCCCCCTCCCCCCCCCCATCGCGAAAGCCCCCCCCGCTGCTGACGCTGCTGTGTGCGCGAGGCGGCGGGGGGGAGGAGGAAGGAGAGGGAGGGGTGATGGCGCAGGAGCAATCCTCGCAGCCTCCCCCTCCCGGCGGCAGCGGGCGTCGAGGTCTGAGGGATCATTTGAGACCTCCGCCCGCACTAATGCCGCGAGAGGGCGCGAGAGGCAGCCGCGCGTTCCTCTCAGGGCCGGGGAAAGTTCACTCCCCGGCCCGAACACAGGAGAGGCCGCCTCTGTTTACGAGGCGGCCAGCCGCCCGCCGGGTCGCGGGTTATGCTCGCGCGATATACCGTGACCCGGCACTCAGGCGGATGATGGCTCCCATGGGGTTTTAGTGGGTATACCGGCGCCGGTCGTATTGATTAATCGGCGTCGGGGAGCCCCACACACCGGCCGCGCTGATCCCTCGCGCGGCTGACGGTGCGGCAACGCATTTCCCCATGTAAAAAAAAAAAAAAAAAAAAAAAAAAAAAGGGTTGGGTCTCCCCCTCCCCCAGGGGGTGCCGCCCTGGACTCCCCTCCGTCCAGGTAGCGGTACAAGGGGATGCGTCCCCGGGGCCCCGAGCGGCCACTGTCACATTCCCCCCTCACTCCGTGACAGTGGTGTCCCACCTATCCACTATCCAAATCCTTGTATTCCTTCCTCTTCCCTCCAAACCTCCTCCCCAAACACCCTTCCATTCCGACGCGACCGCCAGCGTTGAGCTCCGCTCCGCTGGCCGTCGAGGAGAGGGTGCGTGGTTCTGTCCCACGCACCCAGCGCGACGTTGTGGTGGCGGCGGCACAGTGGCGGGGCGAGAGTCTCGTCACTGTGCACTACGTCGAGCGTTTCCCCGTGTGGTGTCGTGGATCACGTCTCGCGGCCACACGGGACCGCGGGGCCTGCCTTAACCGGCCGGCCCAAGTGGATGAGCACCACAATAAAAAATCCCCTAATACTTAAGCTGCGGCGCAGGGCGATCTGTTTTGAGGCCGAGGGGGTAAACCCGGTCGTTACTGCGGACCACCACATTTTAAGACGATACAAAGTTCATACTCGTGGGAACAAAAATGGAGAATTCTTTTAAAAAACAAACCGACGTTTCAGTGCCTGTGACGGGCGGAGATGACGTTAGAGGAGAGCCTGCGAAAGGCAAAAACGACTCGAAAGGGCCTGTGAAAGGCGGCGAAAAAACCTTTTATTCAAGGTTCTTGTCGGCGATTTCGTCACCGGCAGTACAGCCGAGCACATCTCGAGCGAGCTCCCGCCCTGGGCAGGTTGAGCCGCTCGATGATAGCGAAGAGGAGTTCCTGTCCGATATATCCGAGGACAGGAACCCGACGGCCCCCCCTGTTCAGGCCCCACCAAAGGCCCCGGCCCCCAAAGGTCCGGAGGGGAAGGGCAAAAGCCCAGCTGCCTCTCGCGTTACGCGGAGCAGCTCGGCAGCCTCGTCCCGAAAACCATCCGTGGACGAGGCGGGGAGTTCCAATAAACCCCCCCCTACAAAAGGAGACAACAAGGCCAGGGAGGCCGCGCGTAACGAGGCGCTGCGGCGATACCTGGCCTTGGACGAGCTCGACGAGCTAATGGAGTCAGACTCGTCAGACTCGTTTTCAGAGGACGAGGGGAGGACGGCCCCCACCAAACCTCCGCCCAAGCCTCCGGCTGCTTCGGCACCGGATGCCAAGCGGGGCAGAGGCCGTCCTCCGACTACAGGAGAATACGTAGGCCTGGCAGCTGCCAAGCAGCAGCTAGTGGAGGCCGAGCGTGCGCAGCTCGAGCTGCAAGCGGAAAAAGAGGTCGCGGAGATGGCAAACACCATGGTGTCCACGAGGGCCACCCGGCCCAGGGCTGATTCAACCCCCGTGGACCAAGCCCCTCCCGACGCTCACACACATGTCGAGGCTCGTGCTGCGCACGCAGACGGCCTCCAAAAACAGATCAAAGAATCTTTGGCGGTGGTGGCCAATGTCGCCAAGGTTTCAAAGGGCCTGAAGGGGACGCTCCAGAAGGCCCTGAAAGATGCGGTGGCCTCCATACAGGAGGCATCGGAGGAGCTCCTCAGCCGTACCAGCTCGGAGGAGGTCGCTCTGCTCCGTGCGGCCAACAGCCGCATGGAGGCAGAAATCGCGGACCTCCGACGAGAGCTGAGGAGCCTCCACGAAGAGGTCACCCGGCCACGAGCGCCCCCTGCGCCATTGGCCCCACCACCGCCTAGTGTGGACACGAGTGTGGCCGCGAACCTGGAACGTATAACTCTCCTGATGGAGAGCAGGTTCGCGGCCCTGGAGGAGCGAATACTGCCTGCGAGGCCGGCACTGTCACCTTGTCTGGCCAGTTCGCCAAGGCCCGCTCCTCTGAGGACGACCCCGCCAAGCCCCTCGCTTATCTCAGGGCACTTGGCGGAAGAATTCCCTCCTCTTCCATCGAGGAGGGTCTCAACGGAGACAGCGGTTTCCATACCGCCTCAAACCGCCGGCCCGGCGCTCCCTCCTCCGGCTGCAACTGCAGCTGAAGGCTGGACGACGGTCAGCCACAAGAAGAGGGCCAAAAATAGTGCCCAGCCGTCGTCCGGCACACAACCCGCCACGACTGCCGCCGAAGCGCAGCCCACCCGCGCTAGGCGGCGACAAGGGAGAGGCCGCGGAGGGAAAGGCCAGGGGGATGTGGCGCAGGCTCCGGCCTCGCAGCCCCCCCCTCCTCCACCCCCAGCGCCCAAAAAGAAAGAGCCGAAAAAGAGGAGGAGTCCGCGTCTGCGCCCCCCCAAGTCCGCCGCTGTCGTCCTGACGCTCCAGCCAGGCGCGGCGGACCGCGGGGTAACATATGCGGACCTCCTCTCGAAGGCAAAGGCGAATATCCGGCTGGCCGACGTCGGAATTGAGGGCGGCCTCCAGTTGAAGAGGGCCCGCACTGGGGCGCGGATGCTAGTCGTACCAGGAACCGACAGCGCCCCCCAGGCGGACGCCCTCGCCGAAAAACTGAGGACCGTCCTCTACCCCGAGGATGTGCGTGTCTCCAGGCCCGAGAAGACTGTGTGTCTTCGGGTCTCGGGCCTGGATGACCAAACAGACGAGGAGCATGTGGCCGCTGCCATCGCGCGGTCCACCGGATGCTCCCAGACGTCCATCAAAGCGTCCAAGGTCCGTCCCGGCATCGACGGGATGGGACAGACAGTGGTGGCCTGCCCGGTGGCGGCCGCCAAGCAGCTCCTCTCCTCGGGGACGAAGCTCCTGGTGGGATGGGCCTCAGCCACTGTGAAGGCCCTGCCCCATAGGGCCCAGCGCTGCTACCGCTGCCACGAGACTGGTCATGTGGCGGCGGTATGCAAGTCAGAGGTGGACCGCAGTGGCATGTGTTACCGCTGCGGCCAGACTGGGCATCTGGTGACTGGCCCCTGCACCGCGAAACCGCACTGCAATGTGTGCGAGGCCGCGGGCAGGCCGGCCGGTCACCAGGTGGGCTCAAAGCCCTGCGGGGCCAAGAAGCCCACCAGGAGGAAAGCCAAGGCCAGCCGGACGGCGCCGGGCGCAACCGCGGCCGCGACGGCAGAATCAGCCGCCGCGGGGAGCGGGAAGGAGTAACGCCCGTGGCTAAACAAGAGCCACGGGCGAGCGGCAGCGGGCGTCGAGGTCTGGGGGATCCAATAGACCTCCGCCCGCACTAATGCCGCGAGAGGGCGCGAGAGGCAGCCGCGCGTCCCTCTCAGGGCCGGGGAAACGTCATTCCCCGGCCCGCACACAGGAGAGGCCGCCTCTGTTTATGAGGCGGCCAGCCGCTGCCGGGGTTGCGGGTTAAGCTCGCGCGTGTACCGTGACCCCGGCGCTAGGCGGAAGAAGGCTCCCATGAGGTTTTAGTGGGTATACCGGCGCCGGTCGTATTGATTAATCGGCGTCGGGGAGCCCCACACACCGGCCGCGCATGATCCCCCGCGCGGCTGACGGTGCGGCAACGCATTTCCTCATGTAAAAAAAAAAAAAAAAAAAAGGGTTGGGTCTCCCCCCCCCCAGGGGGTGCCGCCCTGGACTCCCCTCCGTCCAGGTAGCGGTACAAGGGGATGCGTCCCCGGGGCCCCGAGCGGCCACTGTCACATTCCCCCCTTCACTCCGTGACAGTGGTGTCCCACCTATCCGCCTCCTCATCCTAAAAGGCCTTACCTTCCTTCCAAACCTCCTCCCCAAACACCCATCCCTTCCGTTGCGACCGCCAGCGTCGAGATCTTCTCCGCTGGCCGTCAAGGATGGCGGTGGTGATGTCCACCCCACCACCGCCCGCCTGACCGGCGACCTACCCTCCCCTAGCTGTGTGCGCCCGCCGCTGCCGCTGCTTTGTGCGCGAGGCGGCGTGGAAAAGGGGAGGAAGGAGAGGGGGGAGGGGTGTTGGCGCAGGAGCAATCCTTCGCAGCCTCACCCTCCCCCCATCGCGAAGCCCCCCCCCGCCGCTGACGCTGCTGTGTGCGCGAGGCGGCGGAGGGGGAGAAAGGAGAGGGAGGGGTGATGGCGCAGGAGCAATCCTTGCAGCCTCCCCCTCCCCCACTATCGCGAGGCCCCCCCTGCCGCTGACGCTGCTGTGTGCGCGAGGCGGTGGGGGGGGCGGGGTGGAAGGAGAGGGGGGAGGGGTGTTGGCGCAGGAGCAATCCTTCGCAGCCTCCCCCTCCCCCCATCGCGAAGCCTCCCCCCGCCGCTGACGCTGCCGAGAGCGCGAGGCGGCGGAGGGGGAGAAAGGAGAGGGAGGGGTGATGGCGCAGCCTCCCCCTCCCCCCCCCATCGCGAAAGCCCCCCCCGCTGCTGACGCTGCTGTGTGCGCGAGGCGGCGGGGGGGAGGAGGAAGGAGAGGGAGGGGTGATGGCGCAGGAGCAATCCTCGCAGCCTCCCCCTCCCGGCGGCAGCGGGCGTCGAGGTCTGAGGGATCATTCGAGACCTCCGCCCGCACTAATGCCGCGAGAGGGCGCGAGAGGTAGCCGCGCGTTCCTCTCAGGGCCGGGGAAAGTTCACTCCCCGGCCCGAACACAGGAGAGGCCGCCTCTGCTTACGAGGCGGCCAGCCGCTGCCGGGGTTGCGGGTTAAGCTCGCGCGTGTACCGTGACCCCGGCGCTAGGCGGAAGAAGGCTCCCATGGGGTTTTAGTGGGTATACCGGCGCCGGTCGTATTGATTAATCGGCGTCGGGGAGCCCCACACACCGGCCGCGCTGATCCCTCGCGCGGCTGACGGTGCGGCAACGCATTTCCCCATGTAAAAAAAAAAAAAAAAAAAAAAGGGTTGGGTCTCCCCCAGGGGGTGCCGCCCTGGACTCCCCCCCCCCGTCCAGGTAGCGGTACAACGGGATGCGTCCCCGGGGCCCCGAGCGGCCACTGTCACATTCCCCATTCACTCCGTGACAGTGGTGTCCCACCTATCCACTATCCAAATCCTTGTATTCCTTCCTCTTCCCTCCAAACCTCCTCCCCAAACACCCTTCCATTCCGACGCGACCGCCAGCGTTGAGCTCCGCTCCGCTGGCCGTCGAGGAGAGGGTGCGTGGTTCTGTCCCACGCACCCAGCACGACGTTGTGGTGGCGGCGGCACAGTGGCGGGGCGAGAGTCTCGTCACTGTGCACTACGTCGAGCGTTTCCCCGTGTGGTGTCGTGGATCACGTCTCGCGGCCACACGGGACCGCGGGGCCTGCCTTAACCGGCCGGCCCAAGTGGATGAGCACCACAATAAAAAATCCCCTAATACTTAAGCTGCGGCGCAGGGCGATCTGTTTTGAGGCCGGGGGGGTAAACCCGGTCGTTACTGCGGACCACCTAATTTGAGACGATAAACCAGATTCTACTCGTGGGAAAAAAAATGGAGACTTTAAAAACAAAAACAAACACACCCGACGAAGTGCCCGCGAAGGGCGGAGTTGATGTTAGTGGAGAGCCCGCGAAGGGCAAAACCAACACGAAAGGGCCCGCGAAGGGCGGAGAAAAGAGCTTTAGCTCGCGCTTCTTTGCGGCGATATCTGTGCCGAAAGAAGCGCAAAGCTCGAAACCTACCGGCTCCGGTGCCAAACCGTTGAAGCCGGTAGCAGCAGGTGACCTGTCCTCACCCGAACTTTCCGGGGACGAGGACATTCAGCCCACCCCTGTCCAGGCCCGAACAAAGGCCCCGGTTGCCAAGGCACCGGAGGGGAAAGGCGACTCCCAGGCTGCTTCTCGAGTCACGAGAAGCAGATCGGCAGCCTCGTCCCGCATTCCATCCGTGGACGAGGCGGGGGGCTCCTCTAAGCCCCCCACCCCTAAAGGAGACAAGGCCAGGGAGGCCGCGCGCAACGAGGCGCTGCGGCGATACCTGGCCTTAGACGAGCTCGATGAGCTCATGGAGTCATCGTCAGACTACTCATCGGATGACGAAGGGAGGACGGCCCCCATCAAGCCCCCGCCCAAGCCATCGGCTGCTTCAGCGCCGGACGGCAAACGGGGCAGAGGCCGTCCTCCCACAACGGGAGAGTATGTCGGCCTTGCTGCCGCCAAACAACAACTAGTAGAGGCCGAGCGTGCGCAGCTCGAGCTAGAACTGGAAAAAGAGGTAGCGGAGAGGGCTACTACTTTGGTGACCACGAGGGCCAACCGGCCTAGGGCTGAGCTAACCCCCGTGGAACCAACCCCTCCTCACGCTCATAAAAAGGTCGAGGCTCGAGCTGCTCACGCAGACGGCCTCAAGAGACAGATATCGGAGTCCCTGGAAGTGGTGGCCAACGTGGCCAAGGTCTCGAAGGGTCTAAAAGGGACCCTTCAGAAGGCCCTAAAAGATGCGGTGGCCTCCATGCAGGAGGCATCGGAAGAGCTCCTCACTCGCACTCACAGCGAGGAGGTCGCCCTGCTCCGTGCGGCGAACAACCGCATGGAGACAGAGATAGCAGACCTCCGGAGCGAGCTGAGGAGCCTCCAGGCGGAGATGACGCGGCCGCGAGCCGAAGCCGCGCCGCCGGCACCACCGCCAGACAAAAATATGGAGACGGCGATGGCGGCGAACTTGAGTCAGTTAACTCTCCTAATGGAGAGCAAGTTCGCAGCCATTGAGGAGCGGCTACGCTCGGCCCCACCACCGAACCCCGCTCCTCGTGTTAGGCCCACCCCTCTGTCGAGCCCCTCGCTCATCTCTGGGCGCTCGGCAGAGGAATTTCCCCCGCTTCCCACTCAGCGGGACTCCATGGAGACCGCGGCACCCCTATCGCCGCGAAGTGCCTGTCCGGCGCCCCCTCCTCCGGCTGCAACTGTAGCTGAAGGCTGGACGACGGTCAGCCGTAAGAAGAGGGCCAAAAATAGTGCCCAGCCGTCGTCCGGCACTCAACTGGCCACGACTGCCGCCGAAGCGCAGCCCACCCGCGCTGGGCGGCGAAGAGGGAGAGGCCGTGGGGGGAAAGGCCAGGGGGATGTGGCGCAGGCTCCGGCCTCGCAGCCCCCCCCTCCCCCACCCCCAGCACCCCAAAAGAAGAAAACACCGAAAGAGAGGAGGGCTCCGCGTCTGCGCCCCCCCAAGTCCGCCGCCGTCGTCCTGACGCTCCAGCCAGGTGCGGCGGACCGCGGGGTAACATATGCGGACCTCCTCTCGAAGGCCAAGGCGAACATCCGGCTGGCCGACGTCGGAATTGAGGGCGGCCTCCAGCTGAAGAGGGCCCGCACTGGGGCGCGGATGCTAGTCGTACCAGGAACCGACAGCGCCCCCCAGGCGGACGCCCTCGCCGAAAAACTGAGGACCGTCCTCTACCCCGAGGACGTGCGTGTCTCCAGGCCCGAGAAGACTGTGTGTCTTCGGGTCTCGGGCCTGGATGACCAAACAGACGAGGAGCATGTGGCCGCTGCCATCGCGCGGTCCACCGGATGCTCCCAGACGTCCATCAAGGCGTCTAAGGTCCGTCCCGGCATTGACGGGATGGGACAGACAGTGGTGGCCTGCCCGGTGGCGGCCGCCAAGCAGCTCCTCTCCTCGGGGACGAAGCTCCTGGTGGGATGGGCCTCAGCTACTGTGAAGGCCCTGCCCCATAGGGCCCAGCGCTGCTACCGCTGCCACGAGACTGGTCATGTGGCGGCGGTATGCAAGTCAGAGGTGGACCGCAGCGGCATGTGTTACCGCTGCGGCCAGACTGGGCATCTGGTGACTGGCCCCTGCACCGCGAAACCGCACTGCAATGTGTGCGAGGCCGCGGGCAGGCCGGCCGGTCACCAGGTGGGCTCAAAGCCCTGCGGGGCCAAGAAGCCCACCAGGAGGAAAGCCAAGGCCAGCCGGACGGCGCCGGGCGCAACCGCGGCCGCGACGGCAGAATCAGCCGCCGCGGGGAGCGGGAAGGAGTAACGCCCGTGGTTAAACAAGAGCCACGGGCGAGCGGCAGCGGGCGTCGAGGTCTGGGGGATCCATTAGACCTCCGCCCGCACTAATGCCGCGAGAGGGCGCGAGAGGCAGCCGCGCGTCCCTCTCAGGGCCGGGGAAACGTCATTCCCCGGCCCGCACACAGGAGAGGCCGCCTCTGTTTACGAGGCGGCCAGCCGCTGCCGGGGTTGCGGGTTAAGCTCGCGCGTGTACCGTGACCCCGGCGCTAGGCGGAAGAAGGCTCCCATGAGGTTTTAGTGGGTATACCGGCGCCGGTCGTATTGATTAATCGGCGTCGGGGAGCCCCACACACCGGCCGCGCATGATCCCCCGCGCGGCTGACGGTGCGGCAACGCATTTCCTCATGTAAAAAAAAAAAAAAAAAAAAAAAAAAAAAAAAAAAAAAAAAAAAAAAAAAAAAAAAAAAAAAAAAAAAAAAAGGGTTGGGTTGGGTTGCCCCCAGGGGGTGCCGCCCTGGACTCCCCTCCGTCCAGGTAGCGGTACAAGGGGATGCGTCCCCGGGGCCCCGAGCGGCCACTGTCACATTCCCCCCTTCACTCCGTGACAGTGGTGTCCCACCTATCCGCCTCCTCATCCTAAAAGGCCTTCCCTTCCTTCCAAACCTCCTCCCCAAACACCCATCCCTTCCGTTGCGACCGCCAGCGTCGAGATTTTCTCCGCTGGCCGTCAAGGATGGCGGTGGTGATGTCCACCCCACCACCGCCCGCCTGACCGGCGACCTACCCTCCCCTAGCTGTGTGCGCCCGCCGCTGCCGCTGCTTTGTGCGCGAGGCGGCGTGGAAAAGGGGAGGAAGGAGAGGGGGGAGGGGTGTTGGCGCAGGAGCAATCCTTCGCAGCCTCACCCTCCCCCCATCGCGAAGCCCCCCCCCGCCGCTGACGCTGCTGTGTGCGCGAGGCGGCGGAGGGGGAGAAAGGAGAGGGAGGGGTGATGGCGCAGGAGCAATCCTTGCAGCCTCCCCCTCCCCCACTATCGCGAGGCCCCCCCTGCCGCTGACGCTGCTGTGTGCGCGAGGCGGTGGGGGGGGCGGGGTGGAAGGAGAGGGGGGAGGGGTGTTGGCGCAGGAGCAATCCTTCGCAGCCTCCCCCTCCCCCCATCGCGAAGCCTCCCCCCGCCGCTGACGCTGCTGAGAGCGCGAGGCGGCGGAGGGGGAGAAAGGAGAGGGAGGGGTGATGGCGCAGCCTCCCCCTCCCCCCCCCCATCGCGAAAGCCCCCCCCGCTGCTGACGCTGCTGTGTGCGCGAGGCGGCGGGGGGGAGGAGGAAGGAGAGGGAGGGGTGATGGCGCAGGAGCAATCCTCGCAGCCTCCCCCTCCCGGCGGCAGCGGGCGTCGAGGTCTGAGGGATCATTTGAGACCTCCGCCCGCACTAATGCCGCGAGAGGGCGCGAGAGGTAGCCGCGCGTTCCTCTCAGGGCCGGGGAAAGTTCACTCCCCGGCCCGAACACAGGAGAGGCCGCCTCTGTTTACGAGGCGGCCAGCCGCCCGCCGGGTCGCGGGTTATGCTCGCGCGATATACCGTGACCCGGCACTCAGGCGGATGATGGCTCCCATGGGGTTTTAGTGGGTATACCGGCGCCGGTCGTATTGATTAATCGGCGTCGGGGAGCCCCACACACCGGCCGCGCTGATCCCTCGCGCGGCTGACGGTGCGGCAACGCATTTCCCCATGTAAAAAAAAAAAAAAAAAAAAAAAAAAAAAAAAAAAAAAAAAAGGGTTGGGTTGGGTTAGGTTAGGTTAGGTTAGGTTTCCCCCAGGGGGCCCGATCCTGTGGAACATCGGATACGACTGGCTCCTCCGCGAGCCAGTCCTACCCGGGATGGGGGTATTCTGTTACGCGGACGACACCCTCATCACGGCCCGGGGTGGTACGTACGACGAGTCGGTGGAGTTGGCCAACGCCTGCGTGGCGTTGGTCGTCGGTAGGATCGAGCGTTTGGGCCTCAGAGTCTCGGCGGAGAAGACTGAGGCCCTGATGTTCACCGGACGTCGTAGGAGACTACCCCGGGACACACACGTCGTTGTCCAGGGTGTGGCAGTGGCGGTAGAGGCCCGGATGAAGTACTTGGGCCTCATCCTGGACGGGAAATGGAGCTTCGGGGCGCATTTCGAGCAGCTGACCCCGAAGCTCATAAGGACCGCCGCTGCCCTGGCCAGGCTGCTACCGAACGTGGGAGGGCCAGGCGCGGCATGCAGGAAATTGTACTCGGGCATCTTACGGAGTATGGCACTGTACGGTGCCCCCGTGTGGAGTCAAGCCCTTCACCGCAAGAACAGGACGTTGCTGAGGTGCTGTCAGCGCGTCCTTGCGGTGAGGGCCATCCGGGGGTACCGTACGGTGTCTTGGACGGCGGCGACACTACTGGCGGGCGATCCGCCGTGGGAACTCCAAGCGGACACGCTCGCCAGCGTGTTCCGCTTCCGCCAAGATGCCCGAGGGAGAGGATTGAGGCCGTGCCTGGCAGAGGTGGCAAAAGTCAGGGCCGACGCGACCGCGGCCCTGATGAGAAAATGGGAGGAGGACCTGAGGTCCCCAGTGGCAGGAGTTGCGACGGTGGAGGCGGTCCGTCCCCACCTGTCGCGTTGGGTCCAGCGTAAGCGAGGGACCCTTACGTACAGGATGGTGCAGATACTTACCGGGCACGGCTGTTTCGGTAAGTATCTGCATCGTATAGCGGGACGAGAGCCGACACCGGAGTGTATGCACTGCGGCGCACTCGAAGATACGGCGATACACACGCTGCTGGAGTGCGCCGCCTGGGGACCTCAGCGTCACCTGATGGAGAATTTGATTGGTCCGGTCGTTTCGCTCGAAAGTCTGGTGGCAGCGATGCTGCGGAGCGACGACCGATGGGATGCGGTGGCCTCCTTCTGTGAAGCGGTAATGCTCCAGAAGGAGGTCGCCGAGAGGGAAAGGGAGGAGGATGCGGCGGCAGACCCGATTCGCCGACGGCGCACAGGCCGGCGAAGGCGTCGCTACGCCCAACTCCTCCCGCCCTAGGGATTCCATCATAGGGGCCCGCAGGTCCGGGGGCACCTGCGGGACTTCCCCCCCTATTGGTGAAGAGGGTGGTCCACCCCGAGGGCCACCCTGGGGTTAAGCCATGCGTAGGGGCGTCACAGTCGTGTACCTAAGGTCTATATCCTGTGACGCCCCATTAAAAGCGCTAGGAATAGGGGCGCAGGTTAGGTTTAGTGGGTAGTCTGGCGGACGGAATCTCGCGACTACTACGCTCTCGTAGTCATGCGTGGAGATTCCGGACGCCAGGAGTCTCACACACCCCTCGGTCAACCCCCCCCCGGGCCCGAGGCAGTGTCACAAGAAAAGACATTCCCCCTGCGTTATCAAAAAAAAAAAAAAAAAAAAAAAAAAAAAAGGTTTCCCCCAGGGGGTGCCGCCCTGGACTCCCCTCCGTCCAGGTAGCGGTACAAGGGGATGCGTCCCCGGGGCCCCGAGCGGCCACTGTCACATTCCCCCCTTCACTCCGTGACAGTGGTGTCCCACCTATCCGCCTCCTCATCCTAAAAGGCCTTCCCTTCCTTCCAAACCTCCTCCCCAAACACCCATCCCTTCCGTTGCGACCGCCAGCGTCGAGATTTTCTCCGCTGGCCGTCAAGGATGGCGGTGGTGATGTCCACCCCACCACCGCCCGCCTGACCGGCGACCTACCCTCCCCTAGCTGTGTGCGCCCGCCGCTGACGCTGCTGTGTGCGCGAGGCGGCGTGGAAAAGGGGAGGAAGGAGAGGGGGGAGGGGTGTTGGCGCAGGAGCAATCCTTCGCAGCCTCACCCTCCCCCCATCGCGAAGCCCCCCCCGCCGCTGACGCTGCTGTGTGCGCGAGGCGGCGGAGGGGGAGAAAGGAGAGGGAGGGGTGATGGCGCAGGAGCAATCCTTGCAGCCTCCCCCTCCCCAACTATCGCGAGGCCCCCCCTGCCGCTGACGCTGCTGTGTGCGCGAGGCGGTGGGGGGGGCGGGGTGGAAGGAGAGGGGGGAGGGGTGTTGGCGCAGGAGCAATCCTTCGCAGCCTCCCCCTCCCCCCATCGCGAAGTCTCCCCCCGCCGCTGACGCTGCTGAGAGCGCGAGGCGGCGGAGGGGGAGAAAGGAGAGTGAGGGGTGATGGCGCAGCCTCCCCCTCCCCCCCCATCGCGAAAGCCCCCCCCGCTGCTGACGCTGCTGTGTGCGCGAGGCGGCGGGGGGGAGGAGGAAGGAGAGGGAGGGGTGATGGCGCAGGAGCAATCCTCGCAGCCTCCCCCTCCCGGCGGCAGCGGGCGTCGAGGTCTGAGGGATCATTTGAGACCTCCGCCCGCACTAATGCCGCGAGAGGACGCGAGAGGTAGCCGCGTGTTCCTCTCAGGGCCGGGGAAAGTTCACTCCCCGGCCCGAACACAGGAGAGGCCGCCTCTGTTTACGAGGCGGCCAGCCGCTGCCGGGGTTCGCGGGTTAAAGCTAACGCTGTGTACCGTGTCCCCGGCGCTAGGCGGAAAGAAGGCTCCCATGGGGTTTTAGTGGGTATACCGGCGCCGGTCGTATTGATTAATCGGCGTCGGGGAGCCCCACACACCGGCCGCGCTGATCCCTCGCGCGGCTGACGGTGCGGCAACGCATTTCCCCATGTAAAAAAAAAAAAAAAAAAAGGTTAGGTTAGGTTGCTTCCTCGTTTTTAGGGTTTCGCTGTTGAATTCTGTCTCAATTGTTTCGAATAGGTTCCAAACCATCGTTATAGGCGTTTTCGATAGGTTTTTCCTCGAATTTCCTCAAATTTTCACAAAACTTGGACTTGTAAAAATTTAATTTGCTAATTCTAAGGGTAACCCCTGGCCAAAATTTTTTATTATCCCACTCTTCATAGAGTTGTTTATACCATCTGATAGGTCTCGTCAAGGCGCTTCTAGGGACAGTTCGTTGGTCGAGATCCCTGAAGGTCTACCGGTTTTCTGGAGATTTTCCCCAAAAAATCCAGTTTTCCTTTGAAATTTCTGGTTTTTTCTACTGGCCCCCCCTCGTTTTTTACCATCGTCGGACAGCACTCATCAAGGGCTATCCGCCGACACCACTCTTGTCTCCGTGCGCTTTATAGCGACTCGGAAATTCGAATTCTAAATTTCCAAATTCACGTAAATTCCGGTTTTCCACCCCTAAGTCCCGATTTTCCAAGGGCAACCCCCGGTCGGCGACTACCAAATCGTAGGTCTCATCGATACCTACAGTTTGGTGTACGCCACTCCGCGATCGGACCCGAATTCGGCCTGTTATTTCTGAAAAACAGACGAATTTCGGGAAAATTCGCGCCCACCCAAGCCCACCCAAAAGTCATTTCCTAGGTAATAAAGGATTTTTTCTGGGCAAAAATTTTTATTGCCCGACTTGATAGGGCTCAGTTAGTAGTCTCCATATCTACATTTGTGACCCTATCCAACTCGGCTCGAAGGGTCCCAAATCCCCACTTTAAAAATTTTCCCTATATTAATGCCCCCTTTTCTTAACATAGCTCCACCATAACACCCGATCATGGGTAGCGGTAAGAAAAAGGGGACACGCTCTCGTTCGCGGTCCTCTTCAAGGACGTCCTGCTCCTCGGTCCGCTCTGTCCACTCGACCCGATCGACCGATGAGCCAACGGCTGGCCCTTCTAATTCTGTAGAAGGCGCCACCACGCCAGTCAAACGGCAAAGAGGCAGGCCGCCCACCACTGGGCAATATGTTGGACTCGGCAAGGCCCGACGAGCCTTTGCCGAGGCGCAAAAGCAAGAGGAGGAGCTCCGTATTGAGACGGAGATTGTTGAGAGGGCTCAGGCGGTGGCTACTGCAAGGGCCTCCCGGCAAAGACCGGACGGCGTCGTCGCCGTCGCCGTCGAAAGATCCAGCCGGGAGGCTCAGGCGGAGCACGCCCAAGGTCTGCATCAACAGATCTCGGACTCAATGGCGGTAGTAGCGAGCGTCGCCAAGGTCTCCAAGGGCCTTAAGGGCACATTACAAAAGGCCCTGAAGGAGGCAGTGGCGGCGGTCGACGAGGCCTCCAAGGAGCTGCTCGAACGCACGGCCACTCAGGAGGTGGCGTTGCTTCGAGCAGCCAACAAAAGAATGGAGGCGGAAATCGAGGACCTCCGCAATGAGCTGGTGAACATCCGAAAGGAGCTCACCATGCCACGCGGAGGCCCCACGGTGCAAGTCCAGTCACCACCGCCACCACCACCACCACCGGCAGTGACACGGACTCCCAATGAGTCGACGGTCGCGACCCTGGTCCAGTTAATGGAGGCCAGGTTCGCGGCCTGGGAAGAGCGAATGCGCCCGGCCCTTACCACCCCGCCGAGACAAATGCACCCTCCCACCCCCAGGATGATGCCCTCCCCGGAGCTCCCGGTAGAGGAGTACCCCCCCTTACCGTCCCCCGGACATAAGAAAATAAAGAGAGGGGCAGCCGCGCGAAAAGAATTGCCTGCCCCACCACCCCAAAATGAAGAACCCCCTCCCGTTCCGACAGAAGAAGGATGGGCAACTGTGGCCCGGCGGCGAAAGCCAAAAAAGCCGTTGGGCACACAGGAGAAAAATGGGCCTCCAAACAAGACCCAGAACAAGGAGAAGCGGCCTCCAGCACAAAAACCGCAAGCCACCCCGTCGGCGAAGGCCAACGAAAGGAGGTCCCCAAAACTGCGTGAGCCCAAGTCCTCCGCCGTAATCCTGACTCTAAAACCAGGAGCGGCGGAGAGGGGCATCTCGTACGGGGACCTCCTCGAGAAGGCCAAACAAAATATTAAGCTGTCCGACCTCGGTATCGAGGGAGGCGTTCGGCTGAAAACGGCGCGCACGGGGGCGCGAATGCTCGTGCTTCCGGGCACATCCAGCGCCCCCAAAGCAGACGCTCTGGCCGAGCGCCTACGAGGCGTCCTCGATACCGAGGACGTGAACATATCCAGGCCAATGAAAACAATAGGCGTAATCGTTTCTGGCCTGGATGACTGCACAACCGCAGACGAGGTGGCGGCCGCCATCGCGCAGGTCGCCGATTGCCCGGTCGACCACATAAGGTCGAACGGGATCCGACTCGGCCCGGATGGTCTCGGCACAACCGTGGTGACCTGTCCGGTGGCAGCAGCTAAAAAATTAGAAGGTCAAAAACTCTTGGTGGGATGGGCCTCGGCAGCGGTTAAGCCCCTGCCGGTAAAGGCTCAGAGGTGCTACCGGTGCCACGTTGAGGGACACGTGGGAGCTCGGTGCACCTCAGAAGTCGACCGCAGTGGGCTGTGCTACCGCTGCGGCCAGGCCGGTCACAGGGCCGCCACCTGCCAAGCCTCGCCACACTGCAGCGTCTGCGAGGCGGCGGGCAGGGTGGCCAAACACCGGCTCGGAAGTGGGCCTTGCGGGGCTCGTCCCACCAAAAGGACACGAAAGGAGAAAGCCGCGACGGGCACGCCAGTCCAGCCGCAGCCAGAGCCGCAGAAGCCGCGTGAGGAGGCGGCGGAGAGTGACAAGACCAAATAATGGATTGCACACCTCTACGCCTCCTCCAAGCGAACCTGAACCACTGCGCCGGCGCTCAGGACCTCCTACTCCAGAGCATGGCGCAGTGGCACATCCAGGTGGCGGTGGCCGCCGAGCCGTACCGGATCCACACCAGAGATGACTGGGCGGGGGATCTGGACGACTCGGTGGTCATCATAGTGCGGACGGCTGCGGGCTGCCCCCCCCTCGCCAACGTCGTGAGGGGCAGGGGCCTCGTCGCGGCCACAATCGGGGAGATAGTAGTCGTGGGAGGCTACTTCTCCCCGAACCGTAGTCTCGCCGACTTTGAAAGCTGGCTAGCAGATGCGGGCAGGATCGTCGCACAGAGCCACCCCCGCCCTGTGTTGGTGGCGGGCGACTTCAACGCCAAATCCACGGCTTGGGGTTCTCCTGCCACCGACCCGCGGGGCGAAGAGCTCGAAGAGTGGACGATCCAAAATGGTCTTGCAATCCTAAACCGGGGGACAGTGCACACGTGCGTGCGGATGCGGGGCGGATCCATAGTGGACATCACGTTCGCTAGCCCCGCAATAGCACGCCGTGTGCAGGACTGGAGAGTCCTGGAGGGGGAGGAGACGCTGTCGGACCACCGGTACATCCGGTTCAGCGTCTCCCCCCGCAACACGGGCAACCGTTTGCCGGAGCGTCCCCCGGCGGATGAATACCCACGCTGGGCACTAAAACGTCTCGATCGGGAGGCTCTTCGAGAAGCCCTCACCGTCAACACCTGGGCGGAGGGGCCCGACGGAGAGCCACCCGACGTAGACGAGGAGGCGGAGAATCTGCGGTCGCTGATGACGTCAGTCTGTGATGCGGCGATGCCGAGGCAGGGTCCTCATAGACCCAAAAATCTGGTGTACTGGTGGAACGACGAGATCGCCCGCAAGAGGAAAGCTTGCGTCGTGGCGAGCCGCCGGTACACCAGATACAGGAGAAGGCGTCGCCGCACCGACGAGACAGCGACCGTAGAAGCCGGCCTGTACGAGGGATACAGGAGCGCCAAAAAGGAGTTACAGATCGCCATCAGGGCAGCCAAATCGGCGGCGTGGGAGGAACTCTTGGGGACGTTGGATAACGATCCCTGGGGGCGCCCATACCACCTGGTCCGGAACAAGCTCCGGCCATGGGCCCCCCCGTTGACCCAGAGTCTCCCCCCACCCCTGGTGGACGACATCGTTGGCGCTCTGTTCCCCTCGAGGGCCGAGCATCCGCCTCCCGCGATGGCACCGCCATCGCCGGAGCCCAGCGTGGAGCAAGACCAAGTGCCCGCAGTGACCCGGGATGAACTGGAGGCGGCGGTGTTAAGGCTGAAGGCCAAGAACACCGCCCCCGGTCTCGACGGCATACCGGGGCGTGCGTGGGTTCTGTCCCACGGCGCCCTGGAGTCCCGATTGACGTGGCTCTTCACGGCGTGCCTGCAGCAGGGCCGGTTTCCCACCCGGTGGAAGACCGGCAAGCTGGTCCTGCTCAGGAAGGAGGGGCGCCCGGCGGACTCTCCGTCCGCCTACCGGCCCATAGTGCTGCTGGACGAGGTGGCTAAGCTGCTGGAGCGAGTGCTCGCAAACCGCCTCGTCCGGCACCTCGGAGAACAGGGGCCGGATCTGGCGGAGAATCAGTTCGGTTTCCGCCAGGGGCGCTCCACCGTGGACGCCATACGTCGCGTGAAGAGTCAGGCGGAGGATGCGATCTCCCAGGGCGGGGTGCTGTTGGCGGTATCCCTCGATATCGCCAACGCCTTCAACTCCCTGCCCTGGAGCTGCATAAAGGAGGCACTCCGCTATCACGGGGTGCCGACCTACCTCCGCAGAGTCATCGGGGACTACCTCTCGGTGAGGGCCGTCGTGTTCCCGGGTCAGCTAGCCAGCTGGGGTCGGCGAGCGATGTCGTGCGGTGTTCCACAGGGGTCGGTGCTGGGCCCGCTCCTGTGGAACATCGCGTATGACTGGACCATACGCGGTGCGGTCCTCCACGGTGTCAGCGTCACGTGTTACGCTGATGACACGTTGGTCGCGGCCCGTGGACGGACCCACCGGCAGGCGGGCCTACTGGCCACTGCTGGGGTTGCGCATGTTGTCGATAGGATCCGGCGTCTCGGTCTGGAGGTGGCTTTGCACAAATCCGAGGCCGTGGTGTTTCACGGGCCTCGGAACAGGCCGCCTCCGGGCCTGAATATCACAGTGGGAGGCACCACCATCGCTGTCGGGGCGACGATGAAATACCTCGGACTCGTCCTCGACAGCCGATGGGAGTTTTCGGCACATTTCGAGCGGCTGGCCCCCAGACTCATGGGAGCAGCCGGCGCCCTTTCACGGCTCGTGCCCAATCTGGGGGGGCCGGGCGCTCCGTGCCGGAAACTCTACGAGGGGGTCGTACGATCCATGGCCCTATACGGGGCCCCAATATGGGCGGAGACCCTGACGGCCAAAAACGCTGCGTTGCTGCGACGCCCGCAGCGCGCGCTGGCTGTCAGGGCTATCAGAGGGTATCGTACGATCTCCTTCGTAGCGGCCTCCCTCCTAGCCGGATCCCCACCATGGGACCTAGAGGCGCGCGTCCTTGCCGCCGTGTACGATTGGCGCAAGGACGCCCTCAGCCGGGACTTCCGTCCCGCGCCTCGGGAAATCGAGTGTAAACGGACGGAGTTCCGGCAGGAACTCATGGTGGAATGGAGAGACCGACTTGCGCACCCCAGCGCCGGTCACAGGACCGTAGAGGCAGTAAGGCCCGTCCTGCCACAATGGATAGACCGGAGGCACGGCACCCTGACGTTCCGCCAGACGCAGGTACTGACCGGGCACGGCTGCTTCGGCCGGTACCTGTGTCAAATAGGGCGTGAGTCATCGTCAGGGTGCCACCACTGTAGTGCCAGCGTCGAGGACACGGTGCTGCATACTCTGCAGGAGTGTCCGGCCTGGGACGAGGAGCGCCGTGTCCTCGGCGCATCAATCGGACAAGACCTATCGCTCCCGGCCGTGGTTCAAGCCATGGTCGGGGGCCAAACCCAATGGGACGCCGTCGCCTCCTTTTGCGAGGCCGTCATGTCCGCAAAGGAGGCGGCGGAGCGGGAGAGAGAGCGAGCAGCCGTGCTCCTCTCCCGCCGTAATAACCGGTCTCGGCGCCGGAGAGACGCAAACCTCCGGCCGCCGTGAACACGCGGCGCGGGTGACGTCCAGGGGAGGCTATAAGACCGTCACCCGCACTAAAAGCCGCCGAGGAGGGGGCGCGTGGGTGCCCGCGCGCGCCCCACTCAATTGAGAACGGAGAGGCCTGCCCAACAACAGGGGTAGGCCCACGCCAGCCGGGGTTGCGGAAGTAAAGCTCGCGCATATCCCGTGACCCCGGCACATGGCGTCAGGTGGCACCAAGGGGTTTTAGTGGGTATTCCGGCAAACCTAGCCGGCGAGTCCCACACTCCCCCGCCGAAGTCTCCCCCGGCGGGGGGTCCGCAAATGGATTTCCCCTTGTAAAAAAAAAAAAAAAAAAAAAAAAAAAAAAAAAAAAAAAAAAAAAAAAAAAAAAAAAAAAAAAAAAAAAAAAAAAAAAAAAAAAAAAAAAAAAAAGGTTAGGTTAGGTTGATGGCGCAGGAGCAATCCTTGCAGCCTCCCCCTCCCCCACTATCGCGAGGCCCCCCCTGCCGCTGACGCTGCTGTGTGCGCGAGGCGGTGGGGGGGGCGGGGTGGAAGGAGAGGGGGGAGGGGTGTTGGCGCAGGAGCAATCCTTCGCAGCCTCCCCCTCCCCCCATCGCGAAGCCTCCCCCCGCCGCTGACGCTGCCGAGAGCGCGAGGCGGCGGAGGGGGAGAAAGGAGAGGGAGGGGTGATGGCGCAGCCTCCCCCTCCCCCCCCCATCGCGAAAGCCCCCCCCGCTGCTGACGCTGCTGTGTGCGCGAGGCGGCGGGGGGGAGGAGGAAGGAGAGGGAGGGGTGATGGCGCAGGAGCAATCCTCGCAGCCTCCCCCTCCCGGCGGCAGCGGGCGTCGAGGTCTGAGGGATCATTCGAGACCTCCGCCCGCACTAATGCCGCGAGAGGGCGCGAGAGGTAGCCGCGCGTTCCTCTCAGGGCCGGGGAAAGTTCACTCCCCGGCCCGAACACAGGAGAGGCCGCCTCTGCTTACGAGGCGGCCAGCCGCTGCCGGGGTTGCGGGTTAAGCTCGCGCGTGTACCGTGACCCCGGCGCTAGGCGGAAGAAGGCTCCCATGGGGTTTTAGTGGGTATACCGGCGCCGGTCGTATTGATTAATCGGCGTCGGGGAGCCCCACACACCGGCCGCGCTGATCCCTCGCGCGGCTGACGGTGCGGCAACGCATTTCCCCATGTAAAAAAAAAAAAAAAAAAAAAAAAAAAAAAAAAAAAAAAAAAAAAAAAAAAAAAAAAAAAAAAAAAAAAAAAAAAAAAGGTTAGGTTAGGTTAGGTTAGGTTAGGTTAGGTTAGGTTAGGTTAGGTTAGGTTAGGTTAGGTTTCCCCCAGGGGGTGCCGCCCTGGACTCCCCTCCGTCCAGGTAGCGGTACAAGGGGATGCGTCCCCGGGGCCCCGAGCGGCCACTGTCACATTCCCCCCTTCACCCCGTGACAGTGGTGTCCCACCTATCCGCCTCCTCATCCTAAAATGCCTTCCTTTCCTTCCAAACCTCCTCCCCATACACCTCTCCCACCCGATGTTTCAGGTGAGGCCTTCACCGGAGTTCGTGGGTGAAGAGGAGATGGGGAACGTCGAGGGAACTGCTGCTCCGTTCCCCGTCCCTAGAAGAGGTCAGGAGCTGGTCCGCTAGGATTTTCGAACGTACGCCTTCTGCGGACGCGAGGTGGCGGCAGGGCGGCGTCGGCTTCCTGCAATTCGTCGTCATTTGTTAGGCTGTCCGGCGTTGTCTCGTCGCGCTTCTGGGTCAGGAGTTAGACCGTTGGGTGCCTTCTGGTCTCCTCGCCGACCAGAAGGGCTCACTGTGTCCGGGCCCCCCCTCTCGCGTGGCTGGGGCAGGGGGGAGCGTTTAACCAGCCACCTTCCCAGTTGGCAATCCTGTGGAAGTAGACCGTCGGGAGGGGAAGACGGGATCCTGGGGGGCTGAGCCGAGCACGGGTCGGAGTTAGTTACCCGTGCGAGGTAATACTCCCCCTTTGGCCCTTATTTCACGAAAAGAACCGGCAACCCCATTCCGCTAGCCGGCGGGTGGGGTAGGTTGCAAGGGGTGGCCGATTAACGACACCTTAGGCTAGGTGCGTAGGGGCTCCGGTTTGCCGACCGGGGTGGGGGCGGCCTTGGAGACGGGGCAAGGGTTGCGCGGCCTTACCAGCTGCGTCTCTCCGAGCCCCCGATTTGCGCGCTCAACCCCCAACTCTGCGCACCTATACCCTTTTAATAGCCCTGGTGCCCAGCACAGGAGGCTGGGCATCCCCACCGATGCGGACCCCATGTTGGGTGGGGATTTAGGGGGGTGAAGTTTTATAATTTCATGAAAAATGGCATCTACAGGTATACAATTATTCGATGAGGAGCCCGAGAAGGGCGTAGAAGAGGAAGTTGGGAGGCCCGCGAAGGGCAAAAAAGGAAGTAGGCCCGGGAAGGGCGGAGAAACATCTTCCGACCATGAATACCTTTCGGTCGCATCCACGCGAACAGAGGCTTCGCAAGTCGGGAAGTCAAAGAAGAAGGGCGCTAAGCGGTCGCGCCGTAAAGACCAAGACCGCTCGGATGAAGACAACGAATCGTCAGACGTGTCATCAAACGAGGAGAAGGGGAGGACGGCGCCCCGCACATACCCAGTGGCGACTAATGCCAAACGGGGTCGAGGCCGCCCTCCCACAACGGGCGAATACGTTGGTCTGGCAAGTGCCAAGGCAGCGTATGTGGAGGCCCAGCGGAAAGCACTCGAGTTTGAGTCCGAAAAGGAGATCGTCGAGAGGACCCAGTGCATGGCCGTAACGCGGGCAACGCGGTCCCAAACCAGCGCCGCCCTCGCGACCCAAATGGTCCATGCCTCTCCAGAAGCTCGGGCGGAGCACGCTGAAGGCCTCCACAGGCAAATTGAGGAATCGCTTGCGGTGGTGGCCGGGGTGGCCAAGGTCTCGAAAGGGCTAAAAGGCACCCTGCAGAAAGCCCTGAAAGAGGCGGCTGCGTCGGTCAAAGAAGCGACTGACGAGCTTCTCAGCCGCAACGCCTCCGAAGAGGTCAATCTCCTCCGTGCGGCTAATCGCCGCATGGAGGCAGAGATAGCGGACCTGCGCAACGAGCTGGTTAGCATCCGCTCGGAGCTCACCATGCCTCGACGCAGATCCGCTCCATCACCGGACCCTACACCGCAGGTGATGGATCCGGCAATGGCTGCGAGCCTCACTCTGCTCATTGAGAATAGGTTCGCAGCACTAGCAGAGCAACTGCGCCCGACCCGGTCGGCACCACCGCCATCACCTGCGCCGACCGTTTCGCCGAGGCCAGCCACAACTGCTAGGCCCACACCTCTACCGAGCCCCTCGCTCATCACAGGGCCCTCGGTAGAGGAATACCCGCCATTCCCCTCTTCCAGAAGGGGAAAAAGCGCCAGCGCAGCAGCACCAACCTCGCAACCGCGTCCTCAGCCGTCACTCCCAGCCCTAACGGAGGCTGAGGAAGGCTGGTCGACGGTTGCGAGGAGGAAAGCGAAACCGCAAAACCCCGGATCGACTGTAAGCAACGCCCCCGCCCTCGCCGGCACTGGTGCGCAAACTAAGCGCAAAAGAAAGCGAGGCGGGAGGAAAATCCAGGAGAGAAAGGAAAGGAAAGAGGGGCAAACGCAATCTGTGCCCCCTCCCCCTCCTCCACCAACCAATACAAAGACAGCCGAAAAGGCTAAGGGCAGAAGGACTCCGCGACTCAGACCGCCGCGGTCCTCCGTGGTTGTCCTGACAATCGGGGCAAACGCGGGGACCAAGGGCGTCACGTATGAGTCCCTTCTGTCCGAAGCCAAATCTAAAATAAAATTGACCGACCTCGGGATTGAGGGCGGTGTAAAAATTAAGATAGCACGCACGGGGGCGCGGATGCTTGTTCTACCGGGCGCGGATAGCGCCCCGAAAGCAGACGCGCTCGCCGATAATCTTCGACGCGTCCTCAATCCCGAGGACGTGGCAGTGTCCAGGCCCGAGAAGACGATCGGTCTTCGCGTCTCGGGCTTGGACGACTGCACCACCGAAATCGACGTGGCGGCCGCAATAGCGCAGGCCACAGGGTGCTCGGCGCAACAACTCCGACCGAGCAAGATTCGCCCCGGCCTCGACGGGTTGGGGGCAACGGTGGTGGCCTGCCCTGTGGCGGCCGCCAAGAAACTTGAGAATACAAAGCTCCTGGTAGGCTGGGCCTCAGCCACTGTCAAGGTCCTACCTCCGCGAGCCCCGAGGTGCTTCCGCTGCCACGAACTACATCATGTGGCGGCGAAATGCACCTCAGAAGTGGACCGCAGCGGTTTCTGCTACCGCTGCGGCCAGGCTGGACATTTGGTCACCGGTCCCTGCACGGCCAAACCGCATTGCGCAGTGTGCGAAGCGGCTGGCAGGCCGGCTGACCACCAGCTGGGCGGAGGGCCACAGTGCAGGGCTCAGCCTGCCAGGAGAAAGAGCAAAAGGTCACAGAAACAAGCCGCGACGGGCAAGCCAGCCCAGACGCAGCCGGTTCCGCAGGGGTCACAGGAGGAGGGGGGGGTTAAAACCAAATAATGGACCAAGCCCTCTCCTTCCTCCAAACCAATCTGAACCACTGCGCCACTGCTCAGGACCTCCTAGTCCAAAGCATGGCGCAGTGGAACATCCAAGTGACCGTGGCCGCCGAGCCGTTCTTTGTCCCGTCCAGGGATGACTGGGCCGGGGACCTGGAACGCTCGGTGGTCCTAATTGTGCGGACGGCTGCGGGCAGCCCCCCCCTCACCAACATTCAGAGGGGCAGGGGCCTCGTCGCGGCCAACATCGGGGAGACAGTAGTCATCGGAGGCTACTGCTCCCCGAACAAATCTCTCGCCGACTTCGAGAGCTGGTTGAGCGAAGCGGGCAGGATCGCCGCTCAGAGCCACCCTCACCCCGTGGTCATGCTCGGGGACTTCAACGCCAAATCTACGGTTTGGGGTTCCCCGGCCACTGACCAGCGGGGGGAGATACTGGAGGAGTGGGCGATCCAAAACAGGCTCGTCGTCCTAAATAGGGGGTCAGTGCACACGTGCGTGCGGATGCGGGGCGGGTCGATTGTCGACCTTTCTTTCGCCAGCCCCGCAATAGCGCGCCGTGTGGAAAACTGGAGGGTTCTGGAGAGGGTCGAGACGCTGTCGGACCACAGATACATCCGATTCAGCGTCTCCCCTCGGTCCACAGACCCTCGAGCAAATAGGCTCCCCCCCACGGAGAATTACCCGCGTTGGGCTATCAAAAAGCTGAATCGCGAGGCATTCCGCGAGGCCCTGGTCGTCTACACATGGCCACCGGGGCCCGATACTGCGGAAATGCCGGACGCGAATCAGGAGGCGGAATCTTTACGGTCGCTGATGACGTCGGTTTGCGACGCCGCGATGCCGAGAGCGGGCCCGTTCAGGCCCGCTCGCCAGGCGTACTGGTGGAATGCAGAGATTGCACGGCTACGTTCAGCCTGCGTCCGAGCGCAACACCAGTACGCCAGGTACAGGAGACGGCGTCGCCAAGGTGAGGACGCAGCGGCCGTAGAGGCGCGCCTGTACGAGGGGTACAGGAGCGCTAGGACGGCCATGAAGGTCGCCATTAAAGCCGCCAAGTCGGCGGCGTGGGGGGAATTCTTGGAGACGCTGGATCGCGATCCATGGGGGCGCCCATACCATCTTGTCCGGCACAAACTCCGGCCATGGGCGCCTCCGCTGACCCAGAGTCTCCCCCCACACGTGGTGACCAACGTGGTCAGTGCCCTGTTCCCCTCTGGGGAAGCGCATCCGCCTCCTGCGATGGTGCCGCCATCAGCTGAGCCCAACGCGAGTAGGAATGACGACGAGCCTGTGCCTGCAGTGACCCGGGAAGAGCTGGGTGCGGCGGTGTTAAGGATGAAGTCCAAAAACACCGCCCCCGGCCTCGACGGCATACCAGGGCGTGCGTGGGTTCTGTCCCACGACGCCCTGGGGTCCCGACTGACGACGCTCTTCACGGCGTGCCTGATTCAGGGCCAGTTCCCAACCCGGTGGAAAACCGGGAAGCTGGTCCTGATCAGGAAGGAGGGGCGCCCGGCGGACTCTCCGTCCGCCTACCGGCCCATCGTATTGCTGGACGAGGTGGGAAAAATGTTCGAGCGCGTGCTCGCAAACCGCCTCGTCCAGCATCTAGAGGAGATTGGGCCGGACCTGGCGGAGAACCAGTTTGGTTTCCGCCGAGGGCGCTCCACCATCGATGCCATCGCGCACGTGAAGAGCCAGGCGGAGGAGGCAATAGCTCGGGGAGAGGTGTTGTTGGCGGTTTCGCTGGACATTTCCAACGCCTTCAACACCCTCCCCTGGAGCTGTATCAAGGAGGCGCTCCGTTACCACGGAGTGCCGGCCTACCTCCGCCGCGTCGTCGGGAACTACCTCTCGGAGAGAGCCGTCGTGTTCCCGGGTCACAACGGATGGAGTCGGCGAGAAATGTCGTGCGGTGTTCCACAGGGGTCGGTTCTGGGCCCGCTCCTGTGGAACATCGCCTATGATTGGGTAATCCGTGGGGCTGTCCTTTCCCGCGTCAGCGTTACGTGCTACGCTGACGACACGCTCGTGGCGGCGCGGGAAAGGACCCACGAAGAGGCGGGCCGATTGGCCACAGCAGGGGTGGCGCATGTGGTCGCCCGGATCCAGATGCTGGGTCTGAAGGTGGCATTGCACAAAACCGAGGCCGTGATGTTTCACGGGCCTCGGAATAAGCCGCCTTCGGACCTGCACATCGTCGTGGGAGGTACGCGCATCGCTGTCGGGGCGAGGATGAAATACCTCGGACTCGTCCTCGACAGCCGATGGGAGTTTTCGGCGCACTTTGAGGCGCTGGCCCCCAGACTGGTGGGGGCAGCGGGCGCACTGTCCCGGCTCCTGCCCAATATCGGGGGGCCGAGCGCGCCGTGCCGGAAACTCCACGAGGGGGTCGTGCGATCGATGGCCCTTTACGGGGCCCCAATATGGGCGGAGACCCTGACGGCCAAAAACGTCGCGCGGCTGCGCAGGCCGCAGCGCGTGATGGCCGTCAGGGCAATAAGAGGATATCGCACGATCTCCTTCGAGGCGGCCTCCCTCATCGCTGGATCCCTGCCATGGGATCTAGAGGCGAAAGTTCTTTCGCGCCTCTATGAGTGGCGCAAGGACGCACTCCGCCGGGACTTCCGGCCCGCGCCCCGCGAAATCGAGGGCAAAAGGGCGGAGTTCCGGCGTGATCTCATGGCAGAATGGGCGACCCGATTAGCGCACCCCAGCGCTGGCCACCGCATTATCGCGGCAATTCGGCCCGCCTTACAACCCTGGATTGACAGACGGCACGGCGCCCTGTCGTTCCGCCTGACGCAGGTCCTCTCGGGGCACGGATGCTTCGGGAGGTACCTGTGTCAAATAGGGCGGGAGCAAACGGCAGGGTGCCATCATTGTAGTGCCGGCGCCGAGGACACGGCGCTGCACACTCTTCAGGAGTGTACTGCGTGGGATGAACAGCGTCGTGCCCTCGGCGCAATCATCGGATTTGACCTCTCGCTCCCAGCCGTGGTTCTGTCCATGGCTGGGAGCAGCTCGAATTGGGACGCCGTCGCCTCCTTTTGCGAAGCAGTAATGTCCGCAAAGGAGGCGGCGGAGCGGGAGAGAGAGCGCGAGTCTATGCTCCTCTCCCGCCGCAACAACCGGAGTAGACAGCGGCGCCGGAGGGTCACGTTTGACCTCCGGCCGCCGTAAGTATGCGGCACGCGGGTGTTGAGGCCACTGGGGGACCTATTAGGCCCCACCCGCACGCAAGCCGCGAGGGGGCGCGTTGGTGTTCCGCGCGACCCCCTCAATCCCTTAACACCGGATAGGGAGATGCCGGGGACGATATATCCCCGGCCAAGGAGAGGCTGCCCCCGTAACAGGGGCGCCAGCGCCAGCCGGGGTCGCGGAGTAAGGCTCACGCTGTGTACCGTGGCCCCGGCAAAACGGCGAAAGGAGGAACACCGGGGGGTTTTAGTGGGTATTCCGGCAGCCCATCTGGCCGGCGAGTCCCACAGTACCACGCTGCCGATCCCCCGCGGCGTGGTCTCCGCAAATGGATTTCCCCTCGTCAAAAAAAAAAAAAAAAAAAAAGGTTAGGTTAGGTTAGGTTAGGTTAGGTTAGGTTAGGTTAGGTTAGGTTAGGTTAGGTTAGGTTAGGTTAGGTTAGGTTAGGTTAGGTTAGGTTAGGTTTCCCCCAGGGGGTGCCGCCCTGGACTCCCCTCCGTCCAGGTAGCGGTACAAGGGGATGCGTCCCCGGGGCCCCGAGCGGCCACTGTCACATTCCCCCCTTCACTCCGTGACAGTGGTGTCCCACCTATCCGCCTCCTCATCCTAAAAGGCCTTCCCTTCCTTCCAAACCTCCTCCCCAAACACCCATCCCTTCCGTTGCGACCGCCAGCGTCGAGATTTTCTCCGCTGGCCGTCAAGGATGGCGGTGGTGATGTCCACCCCACCACCGCCCGCCTGACCGGCGACCTACCCTCCCCTAGCTGTGTGCGCCCGCCGCCGACGCTGCTGTGTGCGCGAGGCGGCGCGGAAAAGGGGAGGAAGGAGAGGGGGGAGGGGTGTTGGCGCAGGAGCAATCCTTCGCAGCCTCACCCTCCCCCCATCGCGAAGCCCCCCCCGCCGCTGACGCTGCTGTGTGCGCGAGGCGGCGGAGGGGGAGAAAGGAGAGGGAGGGGTGATGGCGCAGGAGCAATCCTTGCAGCCTCCCCCTCCCCCCCTATCGCGAGGTCCCCCCTGCCGCTGACGCTGCTGTGTGCGCGAGGCGGTGGGGGGGGCGGGGTGGAAGGAGAGGG
>CATKIG010000012.1:132500-160000 GCA_949752895.1 Dendrolimus pini
AGGAGGTCAAAGCGCTCATTGCACGGGGCGGAATGTGGTGGATGAATTAGACTAACCTTTTTGAGCGGCTAGTTGGCACAGTGGTACGTGCATTATCTAGTCGATCGTGGTTGTTAAGCGTCGCTTGGTGCGGTCAGTACTTGGATGGGTGACCATACAATGGAACCTCCGTTACCAACGATGCGCACTGGGATTCTACGTCGTACATTTCGGTGTGCGGCGGGTGGTCAATTTGTGCATTCCGTTTCCATGAGCACGATTAACCTTACCCGGGGAAGCCCGGGCTCGGCCAACCGTGCTAGGAGGTCAAAGCGCTCATTGCACGGGGCGGAATGTGGTGGATGAATTAGACTAACCTTTTGAGCGGCTAGTTGGCACAGTGGTACGTGCATTATCTAGTCGATCGTGGTTGTTAAGCGTCGCTTGGTGCGGTCAGTACTTGGATGGGTGACCATACAATGGAACCTCCGTTACCAACGATGCGCACTGGGATTCTACGTCGTACATTTCGGTGTGCGGCGGGTGGTCAATTTGTGCATTCCGTTTCCATGAGCACGATTAACCTTACCCGGGGAAGCCCGGGCTCGGCCAACCGTGCTAGGAGGTCAAAGCGCTCATTGCACGGGGCGGAATGTGGTGGATGAATTAGACTAACCTTTTTGAGCGGCTAGTTGGCACAGTGGTACGTGCATTATCTAGTCGATCGTGGTTGTTAAGCGTCGCTTGGTGCGGTCAGTACTTGGATGGGTGACCATACAATGGAACCTCCGTTACCAACGATGCGCACTGGGATTCTACGTCGTACATTTCGGTGTGCGGCGGGTGGTCAATTTGTGCACTCCGCTTCCATGAGCACGATTAACCTTACCCGGGGAAGCCCGGGCTCGGCCAACCGTGCTAGGAGGTCAAAGCGCTCATTGCACGGGGCGGAGTGTGGTGGATAAATTCGACTTACCTTTGAGCGGCTAGTTGGCACAGTGGTACGTGCATTATCTAGTCGATCGTGGTTGTTAAGCGTCGCTTGGTGCGGTCAGTACTTGGATGGGTGACCATACAATGGAACCTCCGTTACCAACGATGCGCACTGGGATTCTACGTCGTACATTTCGGTGTGCGGCGGGTGGTCAATTTGTGCATTCCGTTTCCATGAGCACGATTAACCTTACCCGGGGAAGCCCGGGCTCGGCCAACCGTGCTAGGAGGTCAAAGCGCTCATTGCACGGGGCGGAATGTGGTGGATGAATTAGACTAACCTTTTGAGCGGCTAGTTGGCACAGTGGTACGTGCATTATCTAGTCGATCGTGGTTGTTAAGCGTCGCTTGGTGCGGTCAGTACTTGGATGGGTGACCATACAATGGAACCTCCGTTACCAACGATGCGCACTGGGATTCTACGTCGTACATTTCGGTGTGCGGCGGGTGGTCAATTTGTGCATTCCGTTTCCATGAGCACGATTAACCTTACCCGGGGAAGCCCGGGCTCGGCCAACCGTGCTAGGAGGTCAAAGCGCTCATTGCACGGGGCGGAATGTGGTGGATGAATTAGACTAACCTTTTGAGCGGCTAGTTGGCACAGTGGTACGTGCATTATCTAGTCGATCGTGGTTGTTAAGCGTCGCTTGGTGCGGTCAGTACTTGGATGGGTGACCATACAATGGAACCTCCGTTACCAACGATGCGCACTGGGATTCTACGTCGTACATTTCGGTGTGCGGCGGGTGGTCAATTTGTGCATTCCGTTTCCATGAGCACGATTAACCTTACCCGGGGAAGCCCGGGCTCGGCCAACCGTGCTAGGAGGTCAAAGCGCTCATTGCACGGGGCGGAATGTGGTGGATGAATTAACTAACCTTTTGAGCGGCTAGTTGGCACAGTGGTACGTGCATTATCTAGTCGATCGTGGTTGTTAAGCGTCGCTTGGTGCGGTCAGTACTTGGATGGGTGACCATACAATGGAACCTCCGTTACCAACGATGCGCACTGGGATTCTACGTCGTACATTTCGGTGTGCGGCGGGTGGTCAATTTGTGCATTCCGTTTCCATGAGCACGATTAACCTTACCCGGGGAAGCCCGGGCTCGGCCAACCGTGCTAGGAGGTCAAAGCGCTCATTGCACGGGGCGGAATGTGGTGGATGAATTAGACTAACCTTTTGGACTTGGTGTGTTTTAAGGACTTTCGAGGATATTTTATTAGTTTCTACCTGGCTTTGTTTTTTCGGTTTTCTGACTCTTCTGCATTTGTGACCTGGCTTGTTTTATGGATATTGGTTATTGCTCCTGAGTGGGATAGAAGTTACCCTGGATCCTGGGGGTGCCCCCCCCCCAAGTGGGGGGCCCGGGAATATGGCTGATTCGGGTTCTGCCCCGAAAGCCGGGGTTATTGCCGCTAAGATAGCGGCGCGAAAGCGGCTCAGTGCCCAATCGCGGGAGAACTCGGAACCTGACTCCGACGAGTCGGTTCAGAAGCGCGTATGCGAAACTGACGCCGATTCGGAGGTGTCCGCGTTAGGGGCGAATGCTTCCAGACGGGTGGTGAAAACCCGCGCTGGGACACGTGGCAGCGGACGGGGGGCCGTTCTCCGGTTCCCCCGCAAGGAAATACAGGAGTGGGATGCACGGACTGACGCTCTCCTCAGGGAAGTCCAGTCTGACCTTCAGCGAGGCAAAGCTGCTAGGGAGGCGACGCAGCGGTACCTGCGGAGCTCCGTAGATGACGACGATGTGGTGGAGGTGGAGGTCACGGATCCCAGGGAAATGGATCTCGGTCGCATGGGTGCCGAGGAGCTCCATACCCTGGCTAGGTCACACGTGGCCTCCATTTACAGAGTGGCCCAAACTTCAGGAAACCTGAAGGGGGGGTACATTCGCAAATTAAAATTGGCGGCAGGGACTCTCGCAGAGGTGGTGGAGAACCTCTCTGCGAGGTCCCTTGATGCGGAAAACCGGAGGCTATCAGTTGAGAACCTCCGGTTAAAACGGGAGATTGAGTCCCTGCGGTCGGAGCTAAAGGCCCACCGCAGGGAATTTAGCGAGATGAGGACAGCGGCCAAAGCCGCTGCCCCTGAAACTGCGTCTGGGAATGTACCCCCCCCCCAGTTCGACATTGAGGCCCTTCAAAGGGCCATCATCGTCTCGGTGGGGACGATGATCGATGCCCGTCTAGCGGTGTTCGAGGAGCGTCTTCCTCCTCCAAAGACAGTTCGGCCGCCGCTAGCGGGGGATAAGAAGAAAAAGGGGGGTTCTGACCCCCCCCCAGGAGTTGTCCCCGCCCCCGTCCCCACGGAGGCGATGAGGCTTGAGAAGAGGATGGAGAGGGCTCCCCCCCCACCTCCGAAGGCCGGGCCGTCGCGCCCGCTACCCAAAAAGGTGGGCCATGCTGGGCCCTCTGGATCTGGGGACAGAGAGTTCCCTTCGCTGAGGGCACCAAGATCCCAGATCCAGGGTTTCTCCTCCGCTGTGGAGAGTGCCCCCCCCACGGACAATGAGTGGACCGTGGTGGAGGGGGGGCGTAAAGGCAAGAGTAAGGGGAAGGGAATGGGCAGGGGACCGATCGCCTCGGCCCCCCTCCAGTCCGCCCAACCCCAAACTCAAGCGCGTTCCTCAGGACGGGAGGATCGACGAGTGGACCGTCGGGAGGACCGCCGTGTTAAGAGGCAGGAGCGTCGCCGTGGCCCCCCGGGGAGAATTGACCCCAAGGGGCTCGTTGAGGAGCGAGCTCCGGTAGTTAGGGTAAGCCTGCTACCGGAGGCTGTGGAAAAGGGAGCGACGTACTGCGACGTCTTCTCCAGGGCAAGGGGCGTCGTGGACATCGTTGCCCTCGGATTAAAGAAGGGGCTCAGGGTCGTTAGGTCTGCCAACGACTCGCGGCTTCTGGAGTTCCCGCCCGGTCCTGATAGTGCGGCGTTGGCGGACCGGGTGGCCGGGCTCCTTCAGGGGGCACTGAGCGGAGTGGCCGAGATCTCCAGACCCGTGAAAAAGGGCGAAATCCGGCTCACGGGACTGGATGATTCGGTCACTCCGGAGATGATAGTGGAGGAGATTGCGCGTGTCGGTGACTGCCCCCGCTCCCACATCCGGGCAGCGGGGATTGGTGTAGGAAGAGGAGGTCTGGGCTCGTCGTGGGTGATGTGCCCAATCCCAGTGGCGAAGCGCCTGGCGGAAGTGGGTCACCTCCTCATAGGCTTCACTTCTGTCGCCGTGGAGGCCTATGAGAAACGCCAGGTGAGGTGCTACAAGTGTCTCGCCACTGGGCACGCGACGACGAGGTGCCCAGACGGCCGGGGGGATAGGTCCGGCCTGTGCTATCGGTGTGGCAAGAGCGGCCACAAACTGATAGACTGCAGGTCGGACAAGGCGCACTGTATTGTGTGCGCCGAAGCGGGGAAACGCGCAGATCACGTGACGATGTCAAGGCACTGCCAGCCTGGCACCGTCCGTGCTAAATTTGTCCCCCCGGCTTGTAGGGTCGGTGGTGTCGTGGTTAGGCAAGGGGAGGAGTCTCACATGTCTGATTGATGCCTGGTCAGCACGCGAGATTCCTCCAAGGGAATTTGAACCACTCCGCCGGGGCTCAGGATCTTTTCCTGCAGTCGATGGCGGAGTGGAGGATTGGTCCAGCGGTGGTATCGGAGCCATACTACATCCCCTCCCAAGACAACTGGGTTGGGGACCTCGACGGCTTGGTGGCGGTGGTAGCTAGGTCAGGCACTAGCCCCCCTCTCATCTCCATCGAGAAGGGACGGGGTTACGCGGCGGCGGGTTGGGGGGAGTACATCATTATAGGGGTGTACTTCTCCCCAAATCGTTCCCTGGCGGAGTTCGAGACGTTCTTGGACTCCGTCAGGGCCGCCGTGGCTAGGCAGTCGCCGAGGGCAACATTCGTCCTCGGTGACTTTAATGCCAAATCCCGTTCCTGGGGGAACACCGTCACCAACGCGCGGGGTAGTCTCGTGGAAGCGTGGGCTCTCCAAAGTGGTCTGTCGATCCTCAACAGAGGGTCGGTCCATACCTGCGTGCGATCGCAGGGTGGATCCATTGTGGATTTGTCGTTCGCAACTCATGCGATCGCACGCAGGGTTGAAGATTGGAAAGTTGAGGAGGAGGTGGAGACACTTTCGGACCACCTTTATATAAAGTTCGAAGTCTCCCCTCCTCCTGGGACGACAGACCCCCCACGCAGCCACGGGCAACTCCCGCGCTGGGCCGTCAGTCGGTTCGACCGCGAACTGGCTGAAGAGACGGCGGCCGTCGAGGGCTGGACCAATCCGGTGGATGGTGGTTCTCCGGAGGAACTGGCGGAGCGCATGCGCAGATCCCTGGGAAGGATCTGCGATGCCTCCATGCCACGGTCGCGTCGACGCTGGCAGCGGCCAGGCGTCCACTGGTGGACTGCAGAGATCGGTGCCCTGCGAGAGGCAGCTCAAAGGCTTCACCGATCTCTAAAGCGCTGCAGGCGTCGACTTCCTCCGGAGCTGGAGGAGGAGCTTAGGTTGGCGGACGAGTATCGGGCTGCTAAGAAAGCCCTTCAGCTGGCAATCAGCCAGTCGAAGGCCCGGGCTAGGGAAGAGTTACTGGAATCGCTGGACAGGGACCCCTGGGGACGTCCGTTCAGGGCGGCGCGCAAAAAGCTCCGCGCCTTTGCCGCCCCAATAACGGAGTCCCTTCCGGATGGGGTCCTTGATAGGGTAATAAGCGGTCTCTTCCCAGACCCGGGAGTCCATACTCCTCCGACCATGGATCCTCCCCCAGGATTAGCAGCCTCTGAGACGGAACCTCCCCCCGTCTCAGAGGAGGAGCTCGAGACGGCCCTGGACCGTCTTCGGGGCCGTCGGAAGGCACCGGGACCGGATGGAGTCCCAGGCCGGGCCCTCTTCGTGGCCGCCAAACACCTCGGCGGCCAGCTTCGGGGACTCTTTGATGCCTGCATCAGAACAGGTGAGTTCCCGAAGCCGTGGAAGGAGGGCCGGCTGTGCCTGCTCCCTAAGGAGGGTCGCCCCCCTGGAGATCCCTCTGCCTACAGGCCCATCGTGCTGCTTGACGAGGTGGCCAAACTTTTTGAAAGGATTTTGGCGTGTCGCCTCGTCAGGCACATGAATGAAGTTGGGCCTGGCCTCTCTGAGGCGCAGTTCGGATTCCGCGCAGGGCGTTCCACATTGGACGCCCTGAGCGCGTTGAAGCGCCTCACGAGAGAGGCAGAGGGGTTCAAGGAGTCTGTCCTGGTGGTATCGCTTGACATCGCGAATGCCTTCAACAGCCTCCCGTTTGAGACCATCGCCGAGGCGCTCCGGTATCAGGGAGTGCCTCGGTACCTTTTGAGGCTGTTGGAGGCATACCTCCAGGACAGGTCCGTCCTCTGGGAGGGGGGCGGCTTTGGCCAGATTGCTGGACGTCGGCGCGTTCTATGCGGTGTTCCACAGGGATCGGTTCTGGGTCCGATCCTGTGGAACATCGGATACGACTGGCTCCTCAGAGAGCCAGTCCTGCCCGGGACGGGGGTTATTTGCTACGCGGATGACACCCTCGTCACGGCCCGGGGTGGCACCTACGACGAATCGGTTGAGTTGGCCAACGCCTGCGTGGCGTTGGTCGTCGATAGGGTGGAGCAGCTGGGCCTCAGAGTTTGCCCTGGTAAATCTGAGGCCCTGATGTTTTGTGGTCGTCGTAGGCGACCGCCCCGGGATACGCGCGTCGTCGTCCAGGATGTGGCAGTGGCGGTCGAGGCCCAGATGAAGTACCTGGGCCTCACGTTGGATGGGAAGTGGAACTTCGGGGCCCACTTTGCTCAATTGGCCCCGAAGTTGATTAAGACCGCCGCTGCCCTGGCCAGACTCCTGCCGAATGTGGGAGGGCCAGGCACGGCCTGTAGGAGGCTTTATTCGGGTATTCTGCGGAGTATGGCACTGTACGGTGCCCCCGTTTGGAGTGAGGCCCTCCACCGCAAGAACAGGACGCTGCTGCAGCGTTGCCAGCGCGTCCTTGCGGTGAGGGCCATTCGGGGTTACCGTACGGTGTCTTACACAGCGGCTACTCTCCTGGCGGGCGATCCGCCTTGGGAGTTACAAGCGAAGACGCTCGCTAGGGTGTATGAGTTTCGGCAGAATGCCCGGGAAAGAGGCCTGAGGCCGTGCCTGGCAGAAGTGAAGAAGATCAGGGCCGACGCGACCGCGGCCCTGATGCTTAAATGGGAAGAGGACCTGAGGTCCCCAGTGGCTGGAGTAGAGACGGTGGAGGCGGTCCGCCCCCACCTGTCTCGTTGGGTCTCCCGGAACAGGGGGACCCTAACGTATAGGATGGTGCAGATACTTACCGGGCATGGCTGCTTCGGTAAGTATCTGCATCGTATTGCGGGTCGGGAGTCTTCACCGGACTGCAAGCATTGCGGCGCACCTCTGGACACAGCGGTCCATACGCTGGTGGAGTGCGCCGCCTGGGGACCTCAGCGTTACTCGCTCGAAGCCGTGGTTGGTCCAGTCGATTCGCTCCGTGATCTGGTCACGGCGATGCTCCGGAGCGACGACTGTTGGACGGCGGTGGCCTCCTTCTGTGACGCGGTCATGCTCCAGAAGGAGGTTGCCGAGAGGGAAAGGGAGGAGGATGCGCGGGCGGACCCTATCCGCCGGCGGCGTACTGGCCGCCGTTTGCGCATGTACGCCCATCTCCTCCCACCCTAAGGATTCCATTAGCAGGGGCCCGTGAGTCCGGGGGCACTCACGGGACTTCCCCCCCTGCTGGTGAAGAGGGTGGTCCACCCCGAGGGCCACCCTGGGATTAGCCATGCGTAGGGGCGTCACAGTTGTGTACCTATGGTCTATATCCTGTGACGCCCCATAAAAGCGCGAGGGACTAGGGGCGCAGGTTAGGTTTAGTGGGTAGTCTGGCGGACGGAATCTCGCGACTACTACGCTCTCGTAGTCATGCGTGGAGATTCCGGACGCCAGGAGTCTCACACACCCCTCGGACAACCCCCCCCCGGGCCCGAGGCAGTGTCACAAGAAAAGACATTCCCCCTGCGTTATCAAAAAAAAAAAAAAAAAGGTTAGGTTAGGTTAGGTTGACCTTTGAATTAGACTAACCTTTTCAACCTTTACCTTTTGATTATTCCGGGTGTTCTTTCTTGGTGTTTATGCGTTGTTCTGGTATCTTCTTGCGACGACTTGGTTTGCTTTTTTGGATTCTGGATTTCTGCACTAGTGTTTTGACCTGGCTTTACTCGGACTTTGATTCTTCCTGATCTTTCGACTTTGGCGTGTTTTTTGGTATAGTTTTTGCTTCCTCGTCGACCCGGCTTGTTATCTGGACCCTAAGGCGACCCCCCCCCATGGGGGGCCCCTAGGGATGGCGGATAAGGAAGAGAATGTGGCTGCAGGGACGGTCGCTGGGGCGATTGCGGCAAAAATAGCTGCTCGCAAGCGCCTCAGTGCCCAGTCGCGCGGGGAGTCCGAACCTGACTCGGATGAGTCGGTTCGAAAACGGACTAGTGGTCCTGAAGACACGGGAGCCGACACGGACGCGTCGGTTACCCGTATTTTGGTAAAACGGGGCAAGGCCCGTGTGGCGGCCCGTGGCAATGGTCGGGGGGCAGTTCTGCGGTATCCTACGAGGAAGACCACAACCACAGAGCAGTTGTTATCTCCCTCGGAGGCTCTCTTGGAGGAGATCCAACGCAGCCGCCTGATCCGTGAGCTTCACGTTGATGGTGCGGGGAGCTCGAAGACCCCAACTGAGAAGGGCAGTATAGCTCGTAAAGAGGGGGGGGGCGAGTCCTACCACAAGAGGAGATCGGATGACTCCTCAGATGTGGTAGAGATTGTTGACCCGAGGGAGACCGATTTAGGGAGAATGGGGGCTGAAGCTCTCAGCTCCCTAGCGAAGGAACATGTAGCCGCCATCTATAGGGTTGCCCAGACCTCAGGCAACCTGAAGGGCGGCTACATTCGAAAATTGAAATTGGCGGCAGGCACCCTCGCGGAGGTGGTGGAAAACCTCTCCGCGAGGTCGTTGGATGCGGAGAACCGGAGGTTGAGCGTAGAAAACCTCCGGTTAAAGAGGGAAAAAGAGCTTAGGGCTCACCGCAGGGAGTTTAGCGAAATGAAGACAGCGGCCAAGAAGGACAAGGCCGCTGCCTCCTTGGATGCACCCCCCCCCCAGTTTGACATTGAGGCCTTGCAGAGGGCCATCATCGTCTCGGTGGGGACAATGATTGACGCCCGTCTAGCGGTGTTCGAGGAGCGTCTTCCTCCTCCAAAGACTGTTCGCCCGCCGCTAGCGGGGGACAAGAAGAGAAAGGGGGGTTCTGACCCCCCCTCAGGAGTTGTCCCCGCCCCCGTCCCCACTGAGGCGAGGAGGATTGAGAAGAGGATGGAGATGGCTCCCCCCCCACCTCCGAAGGCCGGGCCGTCGCGCCCGCCGCCCAAAAAGGTGGGCTCTGCTGGGCCCTCTGGATCTGGTGATAGGGAGTTCCCTTCGCTGAGGGCACCAAGATCCCAGATCCAGGGTTTTTCCTCCGCTGTGGAGAGTGCCCCCCCCACGGACAACGAGTGGACCGTGGTGGAGGGGGGACGTAAAGGCAAGGGTAAGGGGAAGGGAACGGGCAGGGGACCGAACGTTTCGGCCCCCCTCCAGTCCGCCCAACCCCAAACCCAAGCGCGTTCCTCAAGACGGGAAGACCGACGAGTGGACCGTCGGGAGGAGCGCCGGGACAAGAGGCAAGAGCGTCGCCGCGGCCCCCCGGGGAGAATTGACCCCAAGGGTCTCGTTGAGGAACGGGCCCCGGTAGTTAGGGTTAGCCTGCTGCCGGAGGCCGTGAACAAGGGGACGACGTACTGCGACGTCTTCTCTAGGGCAAGGGGCGTCGTGGACGTCGTCGCCCTCGGACTGAAGAAGGGGCTCAGGGTCGTCAGGTCTGCCAACGACTCGCGGCTTCTGGAGTTCCCGCCCGGTCCTGATAGTGCGGCGTTGGCGGATCGGGTGGCCGGGCTCCTTCAGGAGGCACTGAGCGGAGTGGCCGAGATCTCCAGGCCCGTGAAAAAGGGCGAAATCCGGCTCACGGGACTGGACGATTCGGTCACCCCGGAGATGATTGTAGAGGAGATCGCGCGTGTCGGCAACTGCCCCCGCTCCCACATCCGGGCAGCGGGGATTGGAGTAGGAAGAGGAGGTCTGGGCTCGTCATGGGTGATGTGCCCAATCCCAGTGGCGAAGCACCTGGCGGAAGTGGGTCACCTTCTCATAGGCTTCACCTCTGTCGCCGTGGAGGCCTATGAGAAACGCCAGGTGAGGTGTTATAAGTGTCTCGCCACTGGGCACGCGACGGCGCGGTGCCCAGACGGCCGGGGGGACAGGTCCGACCTGTGCTATCGGTGTGGCAAAAGCGGCCACAAGCTGATAGACTGCAGGTCGGACAAGGCGCACTGTGTTGTGTGCGCCGAAGCGGGAAAACGTTCAGATCACGCGACGATGTCGAGGCACTGCCAGCCCGGCACCGTCCGTGCAAAATTTGTCCCCCCGGCCTGTAGGGTCGGTGGTGTCGTGATTAGGCAAGGGGAGGAGTCTCGCATGTCTGATTAATGCCTGGTCAGCATGCGAGATTCCTCCAAGGGAATTTGAACCACTCCGCCGGAGCTCAGGACCTCTTCCTGCAGTCGATGGCGGAGTGGAGGATTGGTCCGGCTGTGGTATCGGAGCCTTACTGCATCCCCTCCCAAGACAACTGGGTTGGGGACCTCGACGGCTTGGTGGCGGTGGTAGCTAGATCAGGCACTAGCCCCCCTCTCATTTCCATCGAGAAGGGACGGGGTTACGCGGCGGCGGGTTGGGGAGAGTACATCATCATAGGGGTGTACTTCTCCCCAAATCGTTCCCTGGCGGAGTTCGAGACGTTCTTGGACTCCGTCAGGGCCGCCGTGGTTAGGCAGTCGCCGAGGGCAACATTCGTCCTCGGTGACTTTAATGCCAAATCCCGTTCCTGGGGGAACACCGTCACCGACGCGCGGGGTAGGCTCGTGGAAGCGTGGGCTCTCCAAAGTGGTCTGTCGATCCTCAACAGAGGGTCGGTCCATACCTGCGTGCGATCGCAGGGTGGATCCATTGTGGATTTGTCGTTCGCAACTCATGCGATCGCACGCAGGGTTGAAGATTGGAAAGTTGAGGAGGAGGTGGAGACACTTTCGGACCACCTTTATATAAAGTTCGAAGTCTCCCCTCCTCCTGGGACGACAGACCCCCCACGCAGCCACGGGCAACTCCCGCGCTGGGCCGTCAGTCGGTTCGACCGCGAACTGGCTGAAGAGACGGCGGCCGTCGAGGGCTGGACCAATCCGGTGGATGGTGGTTCTCCGGAGGAACTGGCGGAGCGCATGCGCAGATCTCTGGGAAGGATCTGCGATGCCTCCATGCCACGGTCGCGTCGACGCTGGCAGCGGCCAGGCGTCCACTGGTGGACTGCAGAGATCGGTGCCCTGCGAGAGGCAGCTCAAAGGCTTCACCGATCTCTAAAGCGCTGCAGGCGTCGACTTCCTCCGGAGCTGGAGGAGGAGCTTAGGTTGGCGGACGAGTATCGGGCTGCTAAGAAAGCCCTTCAGCTGGCAATCAGCCAGTCGAAGGCCCGGGCTAGGGAAGAGTTACTGGAATCGCTGGACAGGGACCCCTGGGGACGTCCGTTCAGGGCGGCGCGCAAAAAGCTCCGCGCCTTTGCCGCCCCAATAACGGAGTCCCTTCCGGACGGGGTCCTTGATAGGGTGATAAGCGGTCTCTTCCCAGACCCGGGAGTCCATACTCCTCCGACCATGGATCCTCCTCCAGGATTAGCAGCCTCTGAGACGGAACCTCCCCCCGTCTCAGAGGAGGAGCTCGAGACGGCCCTGGACCGTCTTCGGGGCCGTCGGAAGGCACCGGGACCGGATGGAGTCCCAGGCCGGGCCCTCTTCGTGGCCGCCAAACACCTCGGCGGCCAGCTTCGGGGACTCTTTGATGCCTGCATCAGAACAGGTGAGTTCCCGAAGCCGTGGAAGGAGGGCCGGCTGTGCCTGCTCCCTAAGGAGGGTCGCCCCCCTGGAGATCCCTCTGCCTACAGGCCCATCGTGCTGCTTGACGAGGTGGCCAAACTCTTTGAAAAGATTTTGGCGAGTCGCCTCGTCAGGCACCTGAATGAAGTTGGGCCTGGCCTCTCTGAGGCGCAGTTCGGATTCCGCGCAGGGCGTTCCACATTGGACGCCCTGAGCGCGTTGAAGCGCCTCACGAGAGAGGCAGAGGGGTTCAAGGAGTCTGTCCTGGTGGTATCGCTTGACATCGCGAATGCCTTCAACAGTCTCCCGTTTGAGACCATCGCCGAGGCGCTCCGGTATCAGGGAGTGCCTCGGTACCTTTTGAGGCTGTTGGAGGCATACCTCCAGGACAGGTCCGTCCTCTGGGAGGGGGGCGGCTTTGGCCAGATTGCTGGACGTCGGCGCGTTCTATGCGGTGTTCCACAGGGATCGGTTCTGGGTCCGATCCTGTGGAACATCGGATACGACTGGCTCCTCAGAGAGCCAGTCCTGCCCGGGACGGGGGTTATTTGCTACGCGGATGACACCCTCGTCACGGCCCGGGGTGGCACCTACGACGAATCGGTTGAGTTGGCCAACGCCTGCGTGGCGTTGGTCGTCGATAGGGTGGAGCAGCTGGGCCTCAGAGTTTGCCCTGGTAAATCTGAGGCCCTGATGTTTTGTGGTCGTCGTAGGCGACCGCCCCGGGATACGCGCGTCGTCGTCCAGGATGTGGCAGTGGCGGTCGAGGCCCAGATGAAGTACCTGGGCCTCACGTTGGATGGGAAGTGGAACTTCGGGGCCCACTTTGCTCAATTGGCCCCGAAGTTGATTAAGACCGCCGCTGCCCTGGCCAGACTCCTGCCGAATGTGGGAGGGCCAGGCACGGCCTGTAGGAGGCTTTATTCGGGTATTCTGCGGAGTATGGCACTGTACGGTGCCCCCGTTTGGAGTGAGGCCCTCCACCGCAAGAACAGGACGCTGCTGCAGCGTTGCCAGCGCGTCCTTGCGGTGAGGGCCATTCGGGGTTACCGTACGGTGTCTTACACAGCGGCTACTCTCCTGGCGGGCGATCCGCCTTGGGAGTTACAAGCGAAGACGCTCGCTAGGGTGTATGAGTTTCGGCAGAATACCCGGGAAAGAGGCCTGAGGCCGTGCCTGGCAGAAGTGAAGAAGATCAGGGCCGACGCGACCGCGGCCCTGATGCTTAAATGGGAAGAGGACCTGAGGTCCCCAGTGGCTGGATTACAGACGGTGGAGGCGGTCCGCCCCCACCTGTCTCGTTGGGTCTCCCGGAATAAGGGGACCCTAACGTATAGGATGGTGCAGATACTTACCGGGCATGGCTGCTTCGGTAAGTATCTGCATCGTATTGCGGGTCGGGAGTCTTCACCGGACTGCAAGCATTGCGGCGCACCCTTGGACACAGCGGTCCATACGCTGGTGGAGTGCGCCGCCTGGGGACCTCAGCGTTTCTCGCTCGAAGCCGTGGTTGGTCCAGTCGATTCGCTCCGTGACCTGGTCACGGCGATGCTCCGGAGCGACGACTGTTGGACGGCGGTGGCCTCCTTCTGTGACGCGGTCATGCTCCAGAAGGAGGTCGCTGAGAGGGAAAGGGAGGAGAATGCGTGGGCGGACCCAATCCGCCGGCGGCGCACTGGACGCCGCATGCGCATCTACGCTCATCATCTCCTCCCACCCTAGGGATTCCATTAGTAGGGGCCCGTGAGTCCGGGGGCACTCACGGGACTTCCCCCCCTACTGGTGAAGAGGGTGGTCCACCCCGAGGGCCACCCTGGGGTTAAGCCATGCGTCGGGGCGTCACAGTTGTGTACCTATGGTCTATATCCTGTGACGCCCCATAAAAGCGCGAGGGACTAGGGGCGCAGGTTAGGTTTAGTGGGTAGTCTGGTTGTCGGAATCTCGCGACTACTACGCTCTCGTAGTTATGCGTGGAGATTCCGGACGCCAGGAGTCTCACACACCCCTCGGACAACCCCCCCCCGGGCCCGAGGCAGTGTCACAAGAAAAGACATTCCCCCTGCGTTATCAAAAAAAAAAAAAAAAAAAGGTTAGGTTAGGTTAGGTTAGGTTAGGTTAGGTTAGGTTAGGTTAGGTTAGGTTAGGTTATCGACAACTACCGATGACGAGGGGAGCAGTCAGGTCTCCCAATCCTCCCGCAATCCGCGGTTGAGAGAGTACCTGCCGGTGGATACCATCCCCTCGTCCCCACCGTCCTCATCAGAGGACGAAGAGGGGACGGCCTCCGGGAGGCCCTCCAGGCTAGACGCCAGGAAGGGCAGAGGCCGTCCCCCTACAACAGGCGAATATGTGGGCCTAGCGGCCGCCAAACAAAAGTTAGTGGAGGCCCAGCGTGCACAAATAGAGCTGGAGCTGGAGAAAGAGGTCGCGGAGAGGGCGACGACCATGGTGGCCACGAGGGCCACACGGCCAAGAGCAGAAAACCCCGTGGCCCAAACCTCTCCCGACGCTCATGTTGAGGCTCGTTCTGTGCACGCAGAGGGCCTCCAAAAACAAATTTCGGAGTCTTTGGCGGTGGTGGCCAATGTGGCCAAAGTGTCAAAGGGCCTTAAGGGTACGCTACAGAGGGCCCTTAAGGAAGCAGTGACCTCCATACAGGAGGCTTCGGAGGAGCTCCTCAGCCGCACCAGCTCTGAGGAGGTCGCCCTGCTCCGTGCGGCTAACGCCCGCATGGAGGCAGAGATCGCCGACCTCCGATGCGAGCTGAGGAGCCTCCGCGAAGAGGTCACTCGGCCACGAGCGCCCCCTGTAGCAGTGGCCTCACCACCGCCAAGCGCGGAGACGACGAGTCTGGCCGCAAACCTGGAGCGCTTAACTCTCCTCATAGAGAGCAGGTTTGCGGCCATCGAGGGGCGGATGAGTTCTGCTCCCCGCGCTAGGCCCACAACACCGCCGATGAGCCAGTCCCAAACTTCTTGGTCCTCAGCGATGGAAGCGCCCCCTCGTCTCGCACATTGGGAACTGGCCCGCCCAACATCCCCTCCCCCAGCTGCACCCGCAGCGGAAGAGAGATGGTCGACGGTAGCCAGGAGGAGAGGCGGCCCAAAGGCGACCGCCCCACCACCGTCGACTGGCATCCAGCCGGCCGCAGCTGCCGCCTCAGCGCAGACCACCCGCGCGAGGCAGCGGGGAGGAGCTCCCCAAGCCGGACCGGCGAAGGCCCAGGCAGAGAAGGAAGCGGCAAAGAAGAGGAAAAGGAAAAGAGGTGGCAAGAAGAGGAGGCAACAAGGCACCGTCACCGGGACCCAGGCGCCCCCTCCACCACCTCCTCCTCCCCAGCCCAAGCCTGCAGTTGGAAAAAAGCCGGGCAGGAAGGCTCCACGACTCAGACCGCCGAGGTCCTCGGCTGTGGTCCTGACACTCTTGTCAGACGCAAAGGACCGCGGCGTGTCCTATGAGAGCCTCCTGTCCACGGCGAAGGCCAAGATTCGACTCGCCGACCTTGGCATTGAGGGCGGCGTCAGGATTAAGACGGCTCGCACGGGAGCACGAATGCTCATCCTGCCGGGTGCTGATAGCGCCCCCAAGGCAGACGCGCTTGCTGAACGACTGAGAGGTGTCCTCAAGGCCGAAGACGTTAAGGTCTCCAGGCCCGAAAAGACTGTAAGTTTGCGGATATCGGGCCTGGACGACTGCACTACCCCGGACGAAGTCGCGGCTGCCATTGCGCAGGTCGCGGGATGCCCGGCCGACCAGATCCGGCCGAATGCAATCCGCACCGGCCCGGACGGCCTGGGCTCCACAACCGTGGCTTGCCCAATAGCAGCCGTGAAGAAATTGGAGGGCACCAAGCTCTTGGTGGGCTGGGCTTCAGCCACAGTGAAGCCACTGCCGCCCAGGGCCCTAAGATGCTTTCGCTGCCTCGAATTCAATCACGTGGCAGCGAAATGCACGTCAGAGATAGACCGCAGCAAACTCTGCTACCGCTGCGGTCAAACGGGGCATCTAGTAACCGGTCCTTGCACGGCCGCGCCGCATTGCAGCGTGTGCGAAACGGCGGGCAGGCCGGCGAACCACCAACTGGGCGGCGGGCCATGTAGGAAGCAGCCCACCAAGAGAACAAAATCAAAAACGGACAAAGCCGCGATGGGTAAGCCAGCCCAGACGCAGCCGCAGCCGCAGGAGCCACAGGGGGAAGCGGGGGTAAGACCAAACAATGGATAATACCCTCAGCTTCCTCCAAACTAACCTGAACCACTGCGCCACTGCACAGGATCTCCTATTCCAGAGCATGGCGCAGTGGAACATTAAGGTGGCTGTGGCCGCCGAGCCGTACCGGACCGTGCCCAGGGAAGACTGGGCCGTGGATTTGGACGGCTCGGTGGTAATTTTCGTGCGGACGGCTGCGGGCAGCCCCCCCCTCACCAACATCTCGAGGGGTAGGGGCCTCGTCGCGGCGACCATCGGGGAGACAGTAGTCGTCGGTGGCTACTGCTCCCCAAACAAAAGTCTCGCCGACTTCGAAGATTGGTTAAGTGATGCAGGCAGGATCGCCGCTCAGAGCTACCCCCTCCCTGTGATCATGCTCGGGGACTTCAATGCCAAATCTACGGCTTGGGGTTCCCCGGTCACTGATCAGCGGGGGGAGCTACTGGAGGAGTGGGCGATCCAGAACAGGCTCGTCGTCCTTAATCGGGGGACGGTATACACGTGCGTGCGCATGCGGGGCGGGTCGATAGTCGACCTCACGCTTGCCAGCCCCGCCATAGCGCGCCGTGTTGCGGACTGGAGGGTCCTGGAGGGAGTTGAGACGCTGTCGGACCACAGATATATCCGGTTCAGCGTCTCCTCCCGGAATCCGGGCCCTCGAGCCGTGGACCTTCCCCCGACGGAGAATTACCCGCGCTGGGTTCTGAAGCGCCTGGATCGCGAGGCGTTCCGCGAGGCCCTGGTGGTACACACGTGGGAACCGGGGCCCGACAACGCGGAACTGCCCGATCCTAACGCGGAGGCGGAATCACTACGGTCGCTGATGACGTCGTTGTGCGACGCGGCGATGCCGAGAGCGGGCCCATTCAGGCCTGCTCGCCAGGCGTACTGGTGGAACGCAGAGATTGCGCAGCTACGCTCAGCCTGCGTCCGAGCGCAACACCAGTACGCCAGGTACAGGAGACGGCGTCGCCATAGCGAGGATGCAGCGGCCGTAGAAGCGCGCCTGTATGAGGAGCACAGGAGCGCCAGGACGGCCATGAAGGTCGCCATCAAAGCCGCCAAGTCGGCGGCGTGGGAGGAGCTCCTGGGGACGCTGGATCGTGATCCTTGGGGGCGCCCATACCATCTTGTCCGGCAAAAACTCCGGCCATGGGCGCCTCCGCTGACCCAGAGTCTCCCCCCACACGTGGTGACCGACGTGGTCGGTGCCCTGTTCCCCTCGAGGGCAGTGCATCCGCCTCCCGTGATGGCGCCGCCATCAGTGCAACCCAGCGCGAGTGACGACGAGCCTGTGCCTGCTGTGACCCGGGAAGAACTGGGTGTGGCGGTGTTAAGGATGAAGTCCAAGAACACCGCCCCCGGTCTCGACGGCATACCAGGGCGTGCGTGGGTTCTGTCCCACGACGCCCTGGAATCCCGACTGACGACGCTCTTCACGGCGTGCCTGGTTCAGGGCCAGTTCCCAACCCGGTGGAAAACCGGAAAGCTGGTCCTGATCAGGAAGGAGGGGCGCCCGGCGGACTCTCCGTCCGCCTACCGGCCCATCGTATTACTGGACGAGGTGTGTAAGATGCTCGAGCGCGTCATCGCAAACCGCCTCGTCCAGCATCTCGAGGAGATTGGGCCGGATCTGGCGGAAAACCAGTTTGGGTTCCGCCGAGGGCGCTCCACCATCGACGCCATCGCGCACGTGAAGAGCCAGGCGGAGGAGGCAGTAGCTCGGGGAGAGGTGTTGTTGGCGGTCTCGTTGGACATTTCCAACGCCTTCAACACCCTCCCCTGGAGCTGTATCAAGGAGGCGCTCCGTTACCATGGAGTGCCGGCCTACCTCCGCCGCGTCGTCGGGAATTACCTGTCAGAGAGAGCCGTGGCTTTCCCGGGTCACAATGGATGGAGTCGGCGAGCAATGTCGTGCGGTGTTCCACAGGGGTCGGTTCTGGGCCCGCTCCTGTGGAACATCGCCTATGATTGGGCAATCCGTGGGGCCGTCCTTTCCCGCGTCAGTGTTACGTGTTACGCTGACGACACGCTCGTGGCGGCGCGGGAAAGGACCCACGAAGAGGCGGGCCGATTGGCCACAGCAGGGGTGGCGCATATGGTCGCCCGGATCCAGCTGCTGGGTCTGAAGGTGGCATTGCACAAAACCGAGGCCGTGATGTTCCACGGGCCTCGGAATAGGCCACCTTCGGACCTGCACATCGACGTGGGAGGTACGCGCATCGCTGTCGGGGCGAGGATGAAATACCTCGGAATCGTCCTCGACAGCCGATGGGAGTTTTCGGCGCACTTTGAGGCGCTGGCCCCCAGACTGGTGGGGGCTGCGGGCGCACTGTCCCGGCTCCTACCCAACATCGGGGGGCCGAGCGCACCGTGCCGGAAACTCCACGAGGGGGTCGTGCGATCGATGGCCCTGTACGGGGCCCCAATATGGGCGAAGCACCTGACGGCCAAGACCACCGCGCTGCTGCGCAAACCGCAGCGCGTGATGGCCGTCAGGGCTATAAGAGGATATCGCACGATCTCCTTCGAGGCGGCCTCCCTCCTTGCTGGATCTCTGCCATGGGATCTAGAGGCGACAATTCTACTGCGCCTCTATGAGTGGCGCAAGGACGCACTCCGCCGGGATCTCCGACCCGCGCTCCGCGAAATCGAGGGCAAAAGGGCGGAGTTCCGGCGTGATCTCATGGCAGTATGGGCGACCCGATTAGCGCACCCCAGCGCTGGCCACCGCATTATAGCGGCAATTCGGCCCGCCTTCACCACCTGGACTGACAGACGGCACGGCGCCCTGTCGTTCCGCACGACACAGGTCCTCTCGGGGCACGGATGCTTCGGGAGGTACCTGTGTCAAATTGGGCGGGAGCCAACGGCAGGGTGCCATCACTGCAGTGCCGGCGTCGAGGACACGGCGCTGCACACCCTCCAGGAGTGCTCTGCGTGGGAGGAACAGCGTCGTGTTCTCGGCGCAACCATCGGATTAGACCTCTCGCTCCCGGCCGTGGTTCTGTCCATGGCTGGGAGCAGTACCAAATGGGACGCCGTCGCCTCCTTTTGCGAGTCAGTTATGACCGCAAAGGAGGCGGCGGAGCGGGAGAGAGAGCGGCAACCCATGCTCATCTCCCGCAGAAACAACCGGAGAGGACAGCGGCGCCGGAGGATCACACTCGACCTCCAGCCGCCGTAAATGTGCGGCACGCGGGTGTTGAGGCCACGGGGGACCTATTCGGCCCCACCCGCACGCAAGCCGCGAGGGGGCGCGTTGGTGTTCCGCGTGACCCCCTCATTTCCCTTAAAAGCGGAAAGGGAGATGCCGGGGAAGATATATCCCCGGCCAAGAAGAGGCCGCCCCCGTAACAGGGGCGCCAGCGCCAGCCGGGGTCGCGGAGAATGGCTCACGCTCTGTACCGTGGCCCCGGCAAAAGCAAAACGGCGAAAAGAAGGAACACCGGGGGGTTTTAGTGGGTATTCCGGCAATCTCTAGGCCGGCGAGTCCCACAGTACCACGCCGCCTGCTCCCCCGCGGCGTGGTCTCCGCAAATGGATTTCCCCTCGTCAAAAAAAAAAAAAAAAAAAAAAGGTTAGGTTAGGTTCCCCCCAGGGGGTGCCGCCCTGGACTCCCCTCCGTCCAGGTAGCGGTACAAGGGGATGCGTCCCCGGGGCCCCGAGCGGCCACTGTCACATTCCCCCCTTCACTCCGTGACAGTGGTGTCCCACCTATCCGCCTCCTCATCCTAAAAGGCCTTACCTTCCTTCCAAACCTCCTCCCCAAACACCCATCCCTTCCGTTGCGACCGCCAGCGTCGAGATCTTCTCCGCTGGCCGTCAAGGATGGCGGTGGTGATGTCCACCCCACCACCGCCCGCCTGACCGGCGACCTACCCTCCCCTAGCTGTGTGCGCCCGCCGCTGCCGCTGCTTTGTGCGCGAGGCGGCGTGGAAAAGGGGAGGAAGGAGAGGGGGGAGGGGTGTTGGCGCAGGAGCAATCCTTCGCAGCCTCACCCTCCCCCCATCGCGAAGCCCCCCCCCGCCGCTGACGCTGCTGTGTGCGCGAGGCGGCGGAGGGGGAGAAAGGAGAGGGAGGGGTGATGGCGCAGGAGCAATCCTTGCAGCCTCCCCCTCCCCCACTATCGCGAGGCCCCCCCTGCCGCTGACGCTGCTGTGTGCGCGAGGCGGTGGGGAGGGCGGGGTGGAAGGAGAGGGGGGAGGGGTGTTGGCGCAGGAGCAATCCTTCGCAGCCTCCCCCTCCCCCCATCGCGAAGCCTCCCCCCGCCGCTGACGCTGCCGAGAGCGCGAGGCGGCGGAGGGGGAGAAAGGAGAGGGAGGGGTGATGGCGCAGCCTCCCCCTCCCCCCCCCATCGCGAAAGCCCCCCCCGCTGCTGACGCTGCTGTGTGCGCGAGGCGGCGGGGGGGAGGAGGAAGGAGAGGGAGGGGTGATGGCGCAGGAGCAATCCTCGCAGCCTCCCCCTCCCGGCGGCAGCGGGCGTCGAGGTCTGAGGGATCATTCGAGACCTCCGCCCGCACTAATGCCGCGAGAGGGCGCGAGAGGTAGCCGCGCGTTCCTCTCAGGGCCGGGGAAAGTTCACTCCCCGGCCCGAACACAGGAGAGGCCGCCTCTGCTTACGAGGCGGCCAGCCGCTGCCGGGGTTGCGGGTTAAGCTCGCGCGTGTACCGTGACCCCGGCGCTAGGCGGAAGAAGGCTCCCATGGGGTTTTAGTGGGTATACCGGCGCCGGTCGTATTGATTAATCGGCGTCGGGGAGCCCCACACACCGGCCGCGCTGATCCCTCGCGCGGCTGACGGTGCGGCAACGCATTTCCCCATGTAAAAAAAAAAAAAAAAAAAGGTTAGGTTAGGTTAGGTTAGGTTAGGTTAGGTTAGGTTAGGTTAGGTTGAGCGGCTAGTTGGCACAGTGGTACGTGCATTATCTAGTCGATCGTGGTTGTTAAGCGTCGCTTGGTGCGGTCAGTACTTGGATGGGTGACCATACAATGGAACCTCCGTTACCAACGATGCGCACTGGGATTCTACGTCGTACATTTCGGTGTGCGGCGGGTGGTCAATTTGTGCATTCCGTTTCCATGAGCACGATTAACCTTACCCGGGGAAGCCCGGGCTCGGCCAACCGTGCTAGGAGGTCAAAGCGCTCATTGCACGGGGCGGAATGTGGTGGATGAATTAGACTAACCTTTTAGGGATGAATTAACTAACCTTTGAATTAACTAACCTTTTTCAAAAATTTGGTGGATTGTTTTTATGCTTTTTATGGGTTCTTTGACAACTACTTGGCTTGCTTAAAGGACTCTGTGGACTCTGCACTAACTTTTTGACCTGGTTTTGCTCGGATTTGGACTCTTCTATAAATATTGACTTTGGCTTGTTTTTTGGACTGTTTCTGGCAATAACGTGACTCGGCTAGCCTTTTGGACTTCGGGGGCGCCCCCCCCCCCTTGTGGGGGGCCCACGCCATGGCGGACGAAGACGAAAGCGCCGTTACGGAGGCGATCACGGGGGTGATCGCCGGGAAGATCTCCGCCCGCAGGAGGCTTAGTGCCACTCGGGGGGATGCTGACGTCGACACAGATGCGTCGACCCTTGGGACTGCTGTCACAGGAGACACGGAGGCTGACACCGATGCGTCAGCCAAACGGATGGTGGCTGCGGCCCGGAAGGTCTACAAAAGCCGTTCCGGACCGAGGAGTGGCGGACGCGCTGTACTGCGATTCCCGCGGGGGGGGACCGCTGAGGGGACCGCTGAGGGGACCGCTGAGGCGTCTTTGGCTCGCTCAGACGCGCTCTGCCAGGAGGTACAGCTGTACCTGGACAAAAACGCGTGGAGGAAGACTGCAGCCCCCTCAAGGGAAGAGACTGCTTCTGGGAGGAAGTCTGACGACTCCGTGGAAGTCGTGGAGTTGGAGGGGGAGAAAGACCCCAGGGAGGAGGACCTCGGACGCATGGGCGCCGAGGAGCTTCTCACCCTGGCTAAGGGCCATGTGGCCTCGATTTATAAGGTTGCCCAAACTTCGGGCAACCTTAAGGGAGGATACATCCGTCGTCTCAAGCTGGCGGCGGGAACCCTCGCGGATGTGGTCGAGAACCTGTCCGCGAGGTCTTTGGATGCGGAGAACCGGAGGTTGAGTGTGGAAAACCTCCGGTTGAAGAGAGAGATTAACGCCCTGCGGGATGAGGTTAAGGCCCACCGCAGGGAGTTCACGGAGATGAGGACGGCGGCCAAAAGAGACCAGGCCGCCGCTCCTATGGAAGTATCCTCCCCCCCGCAGCTCGACGTAGAAGCCCTGCAAAGGGCCATTATCGTCTCGGTGGGGAACCTGATTGACGCCCGGCTGGCGGTTTTTGAAGATCGCCTGCCCCCACCGAAGACCATTCGCCCGCCGCTTGCGAGCGACAAGAGGAACAAGGGGGGTTCTCACCCCCCCTCGGGAGTAGTGTCCGCCTCCGCCTCAGCGGAGGCGATGGTTGTAGAGGAGAGGGTGGAGAGTGCCCCTCCCCCACCCCCGGAAGCGGGGCAATCGCGCCCGCCCAAGAAGGTGGGGTCCGCCGGCCCATCTGGTGCGAGGGACAAGGAGTTCCCCTCTCTGAGGGCTCCTCGGTCCCAAATTCAGGGGTTCTCCACCCCCAGGGATAAAAGTGCCCCCCCTACGGACAACGAGTGGACCGTGGTGGAGGGGGGGCGTAAAGGGAAAGGGAAGGGTAAGGGGAAGGGAGAGGGCAGGGGACCGAGACCTTCGGCCCCCCTCCAGTCCACCCAACCCCCGAGCCAACCCCAATCCTCTCGTGTGAGGGAGGATCGCAGGGGTCAACGTCGGGAGGCACGCCGTGGGATCCCGGGGAAAATCAACCCCGGGAGTCTCACAGAAGAGAAAGCCCCGGTGATCAGGGTTAGCCTATTGCCGGAGGCCGTAAAAAGGGGGACGACGTACAGCGACGTCTTCATTAGGGCCAGGGGCGTCGTTGACGTCGTCGCCCTGGGATTAAAGCGAGGGCTCAGGGTTCTGAGGTCCTTCAACGACTCTCGGCTGCTGGAGTTTCCCCCCGGCGCCGAGAGTGCCGTGTTGGCGGACAGTGTGGCCGGGCTCCTGCAAAGTGCTCTTGCCGAGGTGGCCGAGATCTCCAGGCCCGTGAAAAGGGGCGAAATCCGTCTTACGGGGTTGGATGACTCGGTCACCCCGGAGATGATCGTGGAGGAAGTTGCTCGAGTGGGAAACTGTCCCCGCGCCCAAATCAGGGCTGCGGGAATTGGGATTGGTTCTGGGGGTTTGGGCTCGTCGTGGGTGATGTGCCCAATCCCGGTGGCGAAACATTTGGCTGAAGTTGGGCACCTTCTCATAGGCTTCACTTCAGTCACAGTGGAGGCCTATGAGAAGCGTCAAATACGGTGCTACCGGTGTCTCGCCACTGGGCACGGGACTGGGGCGTGCCCAGAAGGTCGGGCGGACAAATCCGACCTGTGCTATCGCTGTGGCCAACCCGGCCACAAGCTGATAGAGTGCAGGTCGGAGAAGGCGCACTGCGTGGTGTGCGCCGAAGCAGGGCGTAAGAGGACGGACCACGTCACAACTTCCAGGCGCTGCCAGCCTGGAACGGTGCCCGCCAGGTTTGTTCCCCCGACCAGGAGGTCTGGAGGTGTGGATGCAGTAAGCGCCGGGGAATCTCACATGTCTGACTAATGTCTGGTCAACATGTGAGATTCCTGCAGGCAAATGTGAATCACTCCGCCGGGGCTCAGGACTTATTCGTGCAAGCCCTGGCGGAGTTTAGGATTGGTCCAGCGGTGGTGTCAGAGCCTTACCACATCCCCTCCCAGGAGAACTGGGTAGGAGATCTCGACGGCCGGGTGGCGGTGGTGGTTAAATCAGGAACTAGCCCCCCTCTCATTTCCATCGAGAGGGGACGGGGGTATGCGGCGGCAGGGTGGGGAGAGTATGCTATAATCGGTGTATACTTCTCCCCAAACCGTTCCCTGGCGGAGTTCGAGACTTTCTTGGATTCCGTCAGGGCCGCCGTAGCGAGACAGTCGCCGAGGGCAACCTTCGTCCTCGGCGATTTCAACGCTAAATCCCGTTCCTGGGGGAACACCGCCACCGACGCGCGGGGTAGTCTCGTGGAGGCGTGGGCGTTGCAAAGTGGTCTGTCGATCCTCAACCGTGGTTCTGTCCACACCTGCGTGCGATCGCAGGGAGGATCCATCGTGGATTTGTCGTTCGCCACCCATGCGATTGCACGCAGGGTGAGAATTGGAGGGTAGAGGAGGAGGTGGAGACGCTCTCGGATCATCTATATATCCGATTCGAGCTCTCCCCTCCTCCGAGGAGGACAGACCCCCCACGCAACCTCGGGACATTCCCGCGCTGGGCGATCAGCCGGCTCGACCCCGAGCTGGCTGAAGAAGTAGCGGTCGTCGAGAGCTGGACCAATCACTTGGAAGGTACTCCGGAGGAACTGGCGGAGGGCATGCGCAGTACTTTGGGAAGAGTCTGCGATGCCTCCATGCCACGGTCGCGTCGGCGCTGGCAGCGCCCAGGAGTCTACTGGTGGACTGCGGAGATCGGTGCCCTGCGAGAGGCAGCTCAAAGGGTGCGCCGATCTCTCAAGCGCTGCAGGCGCCGACTTCCTCCGGAGCTGGAGGAGGAAATGAGGCTGGCGGAGGAGTACCGGGCTGCTAAGAAAGCCCTTCAACTGGCAATCAGCCAGTCGAAGGCCCGGGCTAGGGAAGAGCTTTTGTTGTCGTTAGACAGGGACCCCTGGGGACGTCCGTACCGGGCGGCACGCAAGAAACTGCGAGCCTTCGCCGCCCCGATCACGGAGTCCCTTCAAGACGGGGTCCTTGTAGGTGTGATAGATGGTCTCTTCCCAGACCCGGGAGCCCATACTCCTCCCGTTATGGATCCTCCTCCAGGGATAATTGCCTCTGAGTCGGAACCTCCCCCCGTCTCAGAGGAGGAGCTTGCGACGGCCCTGGACCGTTTACGGGGCCGTCGGACGGCACCGGGACCAGACGGGGTCCCAGGCCGGGCCCTCTTCCTGGCCGCCAAACACCTAGGCGGCCAGCTTCGGGGACTGTACGACGCTTGCATAATGTCAGGCGAGTTCCCGAAGCCGTGGAAAGAGGGCCGGCTGTGCCTGCTCCCAAAGGAAGGCCGCCCCCCAGGAGATCCCTCTGCATACAGGCCCATCGTGCTGCTTGACGAGGTGGCCAAAGTCTTTGAAAAGATTCTGGCCTGTCGTCTCGTCAAGCACCTAAATGAGGTTGGGCCTGGCCTCTCTGAGGCACAGTTCGGGTTTCGCGCAGGGCGTTCCACATTGGACGCCCTGAGTGCATTGAAGTGCCTCACGAGAGAGGCAGAGGAGATCAAGGAGTCTGTCCTGGCGGTATCGCTTGACATCGCGAACGCCTTCAACAGCCTCCCCTTTGAGACCATAATCGAGGCGCTTAGGTTTCAGGGAGTGCCTCGGTACTTGATTAGGCTGTTGGAGGCTTACCTCCGGGACAGATTCATCCTCTGGGAGGGCGGCTCTGGCCAGATTGCTGGGCGACGGCGTGTTGCGTGCGGTGTTCCACAGGGGTCGGTTCTGGGCCCGATCCTGTGGAACATCGGATACGACTGGCTCCTCCGTGAGCCAGTCCTACCCGGGATGAGGGTCATCTGTTACGCAGACGATACCCTCATCACGGCCCGGGGTGGTATGTACGACGAAACCGTGGAGTTGGCCAACGCCTGCGTGGCGTTGGTCGTCGATAGGGTGCAGCGTTTGGGCCTCCGAGTCTCGGCTGAGAAAACGGAGGCCCTAATGTTTTGCGGACGTCGTAGGAGACCACCCCGGGACACGCACGTCGTCGTCCAGGGAGTGGCAGTGGCGGTCGAGGCCCAGATGAGGTACCTGGGCCTCACGTTAGATAGTAAATGGAACTTCGGGGCCCACCTCACCCAGATGGCCCCGAGGTTGTTGAGGACCGCCGCTGCCCTGGCCAGACTTCTTCCTAATGTGGGAGGGCCAGGTGCGGCCTGTAGGAGGCTATACATGGGCATTCTGCGGAGCATGGCACTGTACGGTGCCCCCGTGTGGAGTCAAGCCCTTCACCGCAAGAATAGGACGCTGCTGAGGCGTTGTCAGCGCGTCCTTGCGGTGAGGGCCATTCGGGGATACCGTACGGTGTCCTGGACGGCGGCGACTCTCCTGGCGGGCGATCCGCCTTGGGAGCTCCAAGCGGAGACGCTCGCCAGTGTTTATCGTTACCGGCAGGATGCCCGGGAAAGAGGCCTAAGGCCGTGCCTGGCTGAAATTAAAAAGGTCAGGGCCGACGCGACCGCGACCCTGACCTTGAAATGGGATGAGGACCTGAGGTCCCCTGTGGCTGGACAAGCGACGGTGGAGGCAATCCGCCCCCACCTGTCGCGATGGGTCTCCCGAAATAGGGGGACCCTCACGTATAGGATGGTGCAGATACTTACCGGGCATGGCTGCTTCGGTAAGTATCTGCATCGTATTGCGGGACGGGAACCTTCACCGGAGTGCAAACACTGCGGCGCACCCTTGGACACAGCGGTCCATACGCTGGTGGAGTGCGCCGCCTGGGGACCTCAGCGTCACACCATGGAGAATCTGGTTGGGAGTATATCCTCACTCCAAGACATGATCACTGCCATGTTACGGAGTGAGGACAACTGGGCTGCAGTGGCCTCCTTCTGTGAAGCAGTCATGCTCCAGAAGGAGGTCGCCGAAAGGGAGAGGGAGGTAGACGAGATGGCGGACCCTATCCGTCGGCGGCGCACAGGCCGCCGCTTGCGTCGTTACGCAAATCTCCTCCCCCCCTAGGTTTCCATCGTAGGGGCCCGTGAGTCCGGGGGCACTCACGGGACTTCCCCCCCTACTGATGAAGAGGATGGTCCACCCCGAGGGCCATCCTGTGGTCTAAGCCATGCGTTGGGGCGTCACAGTTGTGTACCTATGGTCTGTATCCTGTGACGCCCCGTAAAAGCGCGAGGGAACAGGGGCGCAGGTTAGGTTTAGTGGGTAGTCTGGCTGTCGGAATCTCGCGACTACTACGCTCTCGTAGTCATGCGTGGAGATTCCGGACGCCAGGAGTCTCACACACCCCTCGGACAACCCCCCCCCGGGCCCGAGGCAGTGTCACAAGAAAAGACATTCCCCCTGCGTTATCAAAAAAAAAAAAAAAAAAAAAAGGTTAGGTTAGGTTAGGTTAGGTTAGGTTAGGTTAGGTTAGGTTAGGTTAGGTTAGGTTAGGTTAGGTTAGGTTAGGTTAGGTT
>CATKIG010000012.1:165000-201489 GCA_949752895.1 Dendrolimus pini
TGTAACTTATTCTAAGTTTTTTACTTATTGTCTAGTACATCTTTTACTGTGTCTTATATATTGCTCCTCCGATCTTCGTCTACTTTACTAGAACGGTTTTCATATTTTCTATTTATGTTATGACTTGTAATGCTAGCTTATATTACTACTATATATTGCGTACTACATGTTTGTTTGTTTTACTAATGTTACTTATACATTGTGTATATATTCAAAAATATATATCTATGTATTATTATCTATCTTGTTCTATTTCTATGTACAGTCTTCTTCACTATCTTTAAACAGTACGCTATAAATTTTTCTACATTGGCTTTCTGCATCAGTTCCGTCATGTTTCTAAATTTAATGTCGATTTTTAATTCCGTTGCTAGGTCGTTCCGTTCGCGGGAATATGCAGGGCACCAGAAGATTATGTGCGGCACTGTTTCGATCTCACTGCTACTACATCTGCACGAGGGATCCTCCTTACACCCGAAGCGGTTCAGGTACTCGGAGAACCCCCCGTGTCCCGTGAATAACTGGGTATGCAAGTCGGTGAGGCCGACCTGCCTAACTACCTTTCTGGCCTGCGTGACATCCGGGAAAAAGAGTTTCGTAACGGATGCAGTTGACTCTCGACAGTATCTCCGGTTCCATTCGTCCACCGTTCCCATTCGGAACTGCCGTTTGACGAAGGAAACCGGACACTTGTCATAAAGCGGCTCCTCCTTCAAAGAAGTTGCAGCCGCTTTCGCCAACTCATCCGCCCGCTCGTTTTCTCGTATGTTCACGTGGGCCTTGACCCAGAATAGCTCAACCTTCTTTCCTTGCAGTGCACATTCCATGAGGTTACTTCTTGACGCTGCTGCCAGGGGGTTTACGGAGCTCCAGTTACACAGCGCCTGCAATGCCGATCTAGAGTCACTATAAATGCCAAAGCTTCTTTCTGGGCTGCCTTTGGCTGACGCCGTAGCCTCACAGATCGCCAGCATCTCTGCCTGATAGACCGTGCAGTAAGACGCTAGTTTGATTTTCCGGCTATTGGTCTCGGCCTCATTATCCCAGTAGGATAATGACGCTCCGACCTGGCCTTCGATCAAACTACCGTCCGTGAAAATGCGCACCGCTTGAGTGCGTTGCGCATCCACCTGCTCTTGGTCCACCAGGCAGATAAACTGCAACTCGATGTGTGAGGCCGGGTGAGGTGTGCTGGCGTAAGCAACTCGCATTTCCATCTCCCTATCCTCAAGCATTGGCTGGTATACACCCCTCTTGGCTTCGTATAGGGAAGCTGCTTCCCTTACTCGAAGATCAAGAGGGAGTATACCCGCCAGCGCCATTGCGGAGTTTAGGGAGACGGTTTTATATGCACGACACATTTTCTGTGCAAATCCGCGTTGGACGGTGTTTAGTTGCTTACGCACGCACTTCTTTGTAGCCGCAGGGGCCCAGACGCTCGCTGCGTATAGGACTATTGGCTCCAGCACCGCTGTATACATTATCCGGATGACCTCCGGGTTAAGACCCCAGGTGACCTTCGCTGCTCGCGACAGCTGTCCATAAAAACTTAATGCCCTCGCACATACGTTACGTATGTGCGAGTTAAAAGTTAGCTTGCGGTCTATGGTTAATCCCAGGATCTTAACTTCGGAGGCCATCTCAATGCTGACCCCTCCCATATTCAGTCTTGGGGTGTCGTACTTTAATTTGTTCGTAAAAGTAATAGCTTTAGTTTTCTGTGGAGCAAATTTAAGTTTGTTTCGGACACCCCATTCCTGAACATAGGAGAGGGTCGCATTCGCTCTGTCTTGTATGTCGTAGCCGGAGTCTCCGTCAAATATCAAAACAACGTCGTCCGCGAAGGCTTGGACTTGGGCGCCTCTCGCCTCAAGTCCTTTTAAGAGGGGGTCGAGTAAAAGGTCCCACAGTATAGGCCCCCCTATGGAACCTTGGACGCAGCCTTTTGTGGTTTTCCTTGTAACCTCTTCTCCTAGGTACCTAAGCCTAACCTTTCTGTCACTCAGGTAACTGCCCAATATCTTCTGGATATTGCTCGGGCAGTCCTCTTCGGCCAGTCGGGTCCTAATCATCGGCCACCAAGCGCTATCGAACGCTCCCTCTATGTCCAGCGAGACGAGTGTTATTATCTTTTTTTGTCTCAGCTTTTGGCGTATATTGCTCACCAGATCATAGAGGGAGTCCTCGGTGCTTTTTTGTGGCAGAAACCCGTACTGCCGGGGGCTAAGCCTAGGTACTAGGTACCACTTCAGTCGGTTTACTACAAGGCGTTCCAGAACTTTACCCATCACTGGCAACAAGCCGATGGGCCTATATGATTTGACGTTGGTGTAGTCGTCTTTTCCCGGCTTCCGCAACACCACCACTGTCGCTTCTTTCCAGACAGCCGGGAAATATCCAGTTCTTAGGCATTGATTTACCAGTGATAGGCAAAGTTCCGGCATGTGATAAATGACCTGCATACATATATCAGCTGTTAGCCCGTCGGACCCAGGTGCTTTCTTGGGGTTAAATTTCCTAATGGCCTCTCTTAGTTCGAGGGCTGTGAAGGGAGGATCGTCATTCCCTTCCTCGTTTTCTCCGAGCTTGTCCGCCCGCTCCCTTATTGCCTGGTGTTCTGGCGTATCACCCTCCATATTGTCCTCCGGATAGAAGGCTCTCACTAACAGCTCTGCAGACTCTCTCGGTCCAAGCACTCTTCCGCCTCCGACTAATGGCTCGTCTGCCTCCCTCTTTCTTGTCCTTCCTATGACCCTGTATATTCCCTCCCATAGGCCTTCTTTCTCCTGCTTTGTGCAGAACTCCTTCCAACTGCTAGTTTTAGCTTGCTTTACTTTATTTTCATACTCTTCTTTTGCCTGCAGGTACTCGTCGACAACTCTCCTTCTACGAGATTGTGCTGCCCAGCGGATTCTTCTCTTCTTGGTCATGACTCCACGTTTCAGCGCGGCGAGCTCGTCTGACCACCATGGTACGTTAACTCTATTATTTTGTTTAATTGTAGGTATACTATGTTTGCATGCTGTTTTTATTATTTCATTAAACGTGTTTATTTTATTTTCTAAGTCCGTCGTGTCAGTAAGTTTTTCTATTTCATTTTTATTTATTTTGTTTTCTATCATCAGATGGTCCAATTTCGTACGAAATTGGTCCCATTTGGCTTTCTTTGTGTTATATATGCGTGTCGTTCTAGACATGCAAACTGCGCTTAACTTGTTAGTATGAAGTGTGAATGTTATTGTATTGTGGTCTGAACTCGTCACTCCAGTGTCTACTTTCCAGTCGTTAATGTAATTGAGAAGTTCCCTTGTACAAGCCGTAATGTCTATAAAGCTCGATAAGACTTTGCCGCCACGCACGGTGTCGAACGTAGGAGTGTCCCCCTCGTTGAGGACCTGCAGGTGAAGTTCATTTAGGAGTCCTGCCACCTCCGCTCCACGCGCATCTTCATCCGGACTGCCCCACCATGGGCTTTTCGAGTTTATATCTCCTCCTATTATTATTCTCCGGGTTCCCACTCCCTGGACGATACGCCTAAGTTGTCCCATATAAGGCCCGAGGTCTTTGTTTGGCTCAAAGTAGATTGAGACGGCTACCAGCGAGTCAGCTCCACTCCCCAACTTTACCACCGCGATGTTGTCGGTAGTGTATTCCGGCATAGTAATCGCTTGAATATTCTGATCGAAAACAACAATAGCTGCTTTCACTACTTTAGTCGGTGTGTTGTTCTGGTGGACCTTGGCCCCCCGGCAGCCGCCCAATTTCTTCTCATAGATTGTATATGGTTCTTGGAGCAGTGCAAAGGCCACGTTTCTTTGGCTTGCAGTATTTAGCAGTTCTGTATTTGCGAGCGCCTTCCTTTGTAGGTTTGCTTGCATAATCATATGTGGCCTTTGCTCCTTAGATATCGTCCGATTCGTTAGAGTGCCCTTAACAATACGCTACAGATGCCCTTGCTATCGCATCCCATTTGATGCGTATTGGGCATTTATCGCTAAAGGCATTGTGTTGTACATCTGATTGTTTTCCCTTTAGGCAATTACAACACGTTGGTGGGTCGCCGGCTCTGTAGTATTGACACTGGCTCCTAAGATGTGGCTCACCGCAGTGGCTGCATTTGGGGTGCACTTCTGTGCATAGTCTCTTCCCATGCCCATACTCGAGACACTGGGAGCATTGGGTGAGAGGAGACCTGTCTGCTACATGCAGAGTTTGGAGGTCTACTCTCACCGTGCCCTCGCTTGTGAACCTCTGCCACAGCCGCGGCGTCACTCTGATTATAACCCGGTGCGTGAGCGGATTTCGCCCCCTGATCTTGTAGGCTACCCTCATCATCCTATCCTGCTCCTCCAGCCCGTCGAATACCCTCCGGTTTTGATTCGACAGGGCACGGAGGAGCTCCTCATCGGAGTGAACCTTTAATACTCCTGTAATCTGGACTAAGGGGTCCTTGTTTTTAATCTCTTCCACATTTAGGTGCTCGTTTTCCTGGAGTCTTTTTTTAATTTGTTCCCGTTCGCTTGGTGTCCTGCATCCTATAATCACTTTTTTATCTCTCGCTTTCCGTATTTTCTCTATTTCGACTCCTCCTTCTTTCACCTTTAGTGTCTCGCTGATTCTTTTTAGCACCTCTTCCACATTTCGCTCTTGGTTCTTGTCTGTGACTATTATTGAGTGTAGCGTCGGGCGTTCCGGTGCTTTCGCACTGGGTTTTCCCGATACTACACTCGCATAGCTCTGTCTATTCTCTCTCAGCTCTTCTCTATGTCTTCCCATCTCTTTTTGGAGTTCTTCTATTTTCCTGTTGTTTTCCCTCATGAGGTTTGCATGCTCATTCAACCTCATTAACAAGGCCTCTTTTTCTTTGTCCTGTTTTCTTCCAATTTCTTCATGAGATTCTATCTCATTTTCTCTGTTCTGGACACCTGCTTCCTTTGTTTCCCGCTTTTCCACTTCTCTCTCTGACCTTATTCTTATTATTTCCTCTTCCGCTTCAATAGCGAGTTCGTACATCTTTTTCACAAAGTCATTAGCGCCATCCTTAATTTTTGATGTTTTCGCTTTTATACACTCTCCATACTTTTCATAGCATTGTTTTATTTTCTCTTTTCGACTATGGTGGATTTCTGACTTCTTCTCTCCTTCAGGAGAGGACGCTGGTTGCTTTCGTGACCTAGTTATCGGTGCCATAATCGAGACCATTGTCGATGACGATGACGATGGCACTGGCCTTTGTAATATTATGGATGACGGTTTTCCTGTAACCACTGTTCCTAGTTTCTTTGAGTAGGTTTTGTTCAATTCTTCAGGCGAAGTCGCCGTAATCTCGGTAGTCGCCGCTGTCTTCGTCAGTTTGGGAGGAGGGGTATATATCAGGGTCACCACCTTTTTAATCTGGCTAGATCCCGCCGTGTTCTTCGGCTTACCACCTGCTATGGTAGCCTCGTCTTCAATGTCTTCCATTATCTCCACGAGCTTCTCAGTTTCCTTGGTTGGAGGTGAGCTTGCCACCTCCTTGTCGGCGTTTGTTCCCTGCTGGGATTTGCTCGGTGTCCTGAACATCTTCCGGAGAAGGATCGTCAAGTACTAATAATACTGCTCAATAAAGCTTATATACACTATTCCGCTGGTGCAATAACACCAGGGGAGTCTAATCTGCAACTATGGCCAATAAGCCTTGTCGAATATACTAAGTACAGTCCCAAGTACTAAGGACTACTAAAACTAAAAAATTTAAAAACTTATTTGTCAAAAAGTGTTATCTACACTATCTGTGCTAACACAGTGTCTTAAAGCGATACAAAGCTAAATAGGTCAATAAAACCTTGGTCTTACAGATTGTTAAAACAATTATGTTGTCAATTTATTGATAGTATGATTATCAATTTATTATTAATGGTGATGATACTATCAATCTACTTACGTCTACAATTTAAAACTAAAACTAATAATAATATAATGTGTACTTTCTGTTTCAGGAGTACCGACGTTGACCCGCCAGAAGCCTTCTTTCTTCAATAAGTGTAAGTGTTGTGTACTAGTGTTTTATTTTTATTGTTCCTATTCCAGGTATCCTGTGTCCCGTTAGAGTGGCTGCAGGCGCTCTTCAGGTGAGTACGTGTAGTGTTTGCCTGGATGCGTGTGCGCGTGTCTGTATAATGTGCGTGTATATACAAGTGTCTAGTGGACAAATGCGGGATGCGAATGTGCGAATGTAAATGTGCGAATGTGCCAAAGTGTGAATGTACAGATATATTAATGTATACGTCGGAATGTAGATTAGAAAAGTTGCAAATATCCCCCTATTAGTGTTATAAATTAAAGATAAAAGTCGAATAAAAAGTTATGTTTTTATTTAATGAAATTGTTTACTATACCCGACGTCTAGACAAGTCTAGGTCAATGACCCGTTTGTTGTTGTGAATCAGTGAATGAAGTTGTTTACTATAAAATTCCTCGTGCTCGGTCGAGCGGAAATAATTACCGGCTTATCTGCCTTTGAGTCGGGCCCGGCTCCTTTGTAAGGAATAAATTATGCTAATGAGTTTGCGGTTTTCGCTTTGAATTCCTCGTGCTCGGTCGTGCGGATATAATTAATGGCTTATCTGCCTTTAAGTCGGCCCGGCTCCTTTGTAAGGAATAAATTATGCTAATGAGTTTGCGGTTTCTTTTGAATTCCTCGTACTCCGTCGTGGGAAAAATAAAATAATTGCCGGCTTATACTGCCCACCTGTTTCGTGAGAAATTGGTTCGGGTCGTGGGAATTTTTCCTTTGTATTGAATATGACGCGGCTACCAGTATTTACTATTTACGTGTGTGTGTGTGTGTGTGTGTATTATTGTTTATGTTGTGTTCCTACGTGTGTGTATGAGTATATATTACTATCTTTGTATGTGTATGTGTAGTTTGTTCCCAGGATACCTGGAGTAGGATGAGCAGTTGTCTTCCCAGCGCCGGGCCGAAGACTGCGCGCGTACCGCGTGCGGTCCTCGCTCCGCGCGGCCGCTCTGGGGTCTCGGTGCACGTGAGGTCGTGCGGTCGGCGCGCTGCGAGCGGCGGCGGCGGCGCGTTGATGGTCTCGAATAAATCCCGGTTTCAGGTAAAGTGTGTTGCTGGAATGTAAGTGTTTTAATTTATTAATTAGGGTGCCTCTTGTATACGTATTTATTTATGTATGTCTTATATATATATTTATATGTGTATATTATAAATTACTATAATATAATTTTTATTGTAGTATATAAATATATATATATATACTTATATGTGTAGAAGGTTTAATATGTTTATGTAGGTTGGTTATGTATTTCTATATTATATATAAGGTATATATATATATTTATGTATTTATAGATGTAATAGTTCGTGTATATATATATATATGTATATTTTATATTTTATATATAATTGATAATAAGTTTATATTATGTTATTGTAGTATATATATATACTTATATGCATAGAAGATTTAGTGTATTTATATAAGTTAGTTATATATTTCTATATTATATCTAAGATATATATATATATATTGTATATTTATAAATGTAATAATTCGTGGTATGTATGTTTATATATATTCATATATATATTTATATATTATATATAATTGATAATAAGTTTATATTATATATATATTTTTAAGTGTATAAATATGAAGCAATATACAAGATTATATTTAGTTAATTAGTTAATTAAGTCGTTAATACTAATGTCAATTAAGTTAATTTATGTCTTAAGGATAGCGGGACTAATGAAGGCGGCGGCACGCGGCCGCGCTGCAGGTGCAGGGCGAAAGCGGGCAGGGGGGGGCCGGCGCCGTCGCACGGACTCTTCAACAAATATACTTCACGAACCGATCGCGGCGCTCCGCGTGGGCTGGGATGGCTATGTGCGGGTCGCCGCGGACACTTCGACACTCCACTGGGTTCTTTACGTTTTGATGATAGGATTAAAAAATGTTTATATTTGTATTATATTATTATAAATGGTTTTAAAGTTTTTCCAAGAGATTATTGATAAAGTTCTATATTAATGATTTATACTTAAACAAAGGGAGATACTACTTTAAGAATTTTCAAAAAATTAAAAATTTTAAAAAATTTTGGAAACAAATATTTGTTTTTCGAGATTAATTGATATATATACGATCTTTTTAAATAACAGTATAGGGCACAACGATAATCAAAGTGCACAAAGAAAAATGGATTATATTTAAACAAAGGGAGATACTATTTTAAGAAATTTAAAAAGTTAAAATTAAAAAAAATTTTTTGGGGAACAAAATTTTTGTTTTTCGAGATTAAATTAATTAATATATATACAATCTATTAAACAGCAATATAGGACACAGCGATAATCAAAGTGCACAAAGAAAGAAACTTAATATTAATTTGATATTAATTTAAAGTTCACTAAATAAATTTCACAGTGGCCCTGGGGAATCCGATTCCGGCTACGATCGCCCAGCGTAGCCGGAGCTCTCGCCGCCTGGTCGCTTCGCCGACTCGCGTCTCTTGCAAAAATGGTCGCTTTCCTTATCTTACACGTCCAGCGTATCTTGGTCGAATCCTGTCCGTATCTCTGCCGTTACTCCCGGTAAAAATCTGGGAGTGGTCTGTATGGATTCTCGATCGTTTTCTCTTTCTAGTAGCAGTCTAAAAATAGTATGTCACCCGATCGGAAGTTGGTCAAAATTGAGCCTCAAGCTGTGAGGTCCGAATCTCGTTCTAATGTAAACAGATTTTTCCACTTTCTTGGGCGAATCCTGTCTCTAGCTCTGCCGTTACTCCCGGTAAAAATCTGGGAGTGGTCTGTATGGATTCTCGATCGTTTTCTCCTTCGAGTAGCAATTTAAAAATAATATGTCACACGATCGGAAGTTGGTCAAAATTGAGCCTCAACCTGTGAGGCCCGAATCTCGCTCTAATATAAACAGATTTTTCCACTTTCCAGCACTAATTATGCACTATAGACTCTAGAAACACTATATACACTTATGCAGGGGTATATATATGTGACTTTCACAAAGAATTTGTAACTAAAACTGGAAAATATATTAAATTAAATAAATCACGAGCGTGCCGATGGACGTGCGCTCACTCGACCAAGGTTCGCGTAAGACTTGGGTTAGGTTAGGTTAGGTTAGGTTAGGTTAGGTTAGGTTAGGTTAGGTTAGGTTAGGTTAGGTTAGGTTAGGTTAGGTTAGGTTAGGTTAGGTTAGGTTAGGTTAGGTTAGGTTAGGTTAGGTTAGGTTAGGTTAGGTTAGGTTAGGTTAGGTTAGGTTAGGTTAGGTTAGGTTAGGTTAGGTTAGGTTAGGTTAGGTTAGGTTAGGTTAGGTTAGGTTAGGTTAGGTTAGGTTAGGTTAGGTTAGGTTAGGTTAGGTTAGGTTAGGTTAGGTTAGGTTAGGTTAGGTTAGGTTAGGTTAGGTTAGGTTAGGTTAGGTTAGGTTAGGTTAGGTTAGGTTAGGTTAGGTTAGGTTAGGTTAGGTTAGGTTAGGTTAGGTTAGGTTAGGTTAGGTTAGGTTAGGTTAGGTTAGGTTAGGTTAGGTTAGGTTAGGTTAGGTTAGGTTAGGTTAGGTTAGGTTAGGTTAGGTTAGGTTAGGTTAGGTTAGGTTAGGTTAGGTTAGGTTAGGTTAGGTTAGGTTAGGTTAGGTTAGGTTAGGTTAGGTTAGGTTAGGTTAGGTTAGGTTAGGTTAGGTTAGGTTAGGTTAGGTTAGGTTAGGTTAGGTTAGGTTAGGTTAGGTTAGGTTAGGTTAGGTTAGGTTAGGTTAGGTTTTTTTTTTTTTTTTTTTTTTTTTTTTTTTTTTCAGCCCGGTCTCTCCGTCATAGGGTAGGACAGAGTCATCTTTACTTTTTTTTTCTCTTTATTACTATCTTTAAAAAAGCATGCATTAATACAGTTTTCTACTACTTATATTTCTAGAACAAAAATAAATTGTTACGACTTGGGATTTGTTGGGTTTGGTTGGCTATGGTTGGTTATACTTAGGATACGTATTTACGGGATATTTTACTTGTTAGGTAAGGGAAAGGATAGGGAGGGTATGGATTCGTCTTTATTTGTTGCTTTATTTCAAAAACATTCTCAATACAATTTTCTTATTCTAATTTTTACAGTATTTCCTGTTTATATATATTACAGTTACAATTGTTTACTAATTTTCTACATTATTATGCTTAAAGTGATATACGTTCTTAATTTCGAGTTATATTATATTACATGATATTTTTGTGTGTTCTAGATTTTTATATCTTAATTTTTATAAGTAGTATGTTACTCTGTTTTTTATCTTTATTCTGTGTTTACATATATTAGCTGCAGTATTACATCCAGTGCTTTCCTATGTAGCAGTTTTAATTCTACTTTTTATATTTATTACATATATTTTATTTCTTATTTACTATTTATATGCCTATTTTTTACTATTATTACTAACACTAAAAATAAATATACAACAGTATATTACTTTAGGGTTTTCTATTACATATTGGTTTTATTACTATTGACTATCACTGGTTCACGCATATTATAGATTATTAATTTATATTATTCTTTCAGGTTTTCTGCTACTCTCGGAGGCCTACAATAAGGTGAGTATGTATTTGTTTCTCTGTATGTGTTTGTAACATGATTTATACTGTGTGTTTTGTTATGCTTGTGTGTTATGCAGATTTGTGTTTTGCAAACAATGACTTTTGCAACAAAAGTCATTTGTTTAAAATTTTGTGCTGTCTATGTCTTTGCGATTCTGTATAAGTGTCACTGCTACTGTTTGCGTGCATGTTACGTGTTTCGTGTATTTTTATGTGCGTTTGCCTTTGTATGTGTGTGTGCTGTGATGTATGTTGTGTTTGTGTTTTTCTGATGTTTGTGTTTTCATGTGTTATGCTAAGTGTTAATGTATTTTGTGCTTGTAGGTTTCCGTTTTCGTTCGTTCTGTCACCGTTTCTTCTGTTGTCCCCTACTAGGGGCGACGCCGCCACTCCTAGGTGGAGACAATCGGTTGCACGCAGAATAGCAGAGCCGTAGACCGTACCTCGCTGACTGGTCATATGTCACATAAAATGTTACCAGTTGTACAATCTTCGTTTTCTCAGCGAGGCACTGTTTCCGGCCCATTACTATTTTGTTGCTTCCGACGTTCCACCTATTCGTAGGCGACGGCTGCACGCGCTATTGCGTCCCATTTGCTTCTCACAGGGCACTTATCGCTAAAAGCGTTATGCCCTGTATCCACTTTCTTCTCTCTGACGCAATTCTTGCATTTAGGCTGCGTGCCAACTATGTGCTCCTCACATTCGCGCCACATGTGGGGTCCTCCGCAGTGGCTACACATTACCTGAGACTCGGTGCACAGCTTTTTACCGTGTCCGAATCCCAGGCAAATTGTGCACTGGGTAAGCGGCGACCTATCTACGACCTGCAATGTTTGCAGGTCGATTCTTACCGTACCAATCTCTGTCAGGCGCCTCCACACGGGCGGGGTCACTTTCAGGACTACTCTTTGCGTGTTCGGGTTTCTACTCGGCATCTTGTATGCTACCTCCATACCTTCGTCAGCCTTTTCAAGGCCCTCAAACACCTGCTTATTCTGGTTTTTGAGGGCCTTAAACAGGTCTGCGTCGGTATGGACGCGCAATACCCCCGTTATCATCACCATAGGTTGTTTGTTGGTGATGTTCTCTGCTGTTATGTCTTTCACCTGTTTCTTCAGCTTCTGGGTCAACCTGTCCCTTTCTTCGGTCGTCCTACAGCTGATTATGACCCGCCCGTCTCTTGACTTCCTCACGCGCTCCACCTCCACCCCCCCTTCCTTGGCGTTAAGCGCCGTCCTAACTTCCTTGAGGGTTTCATCGGCGGTGTGCAGTGGTTTCTTACTGGTGATTGCTACGGAGTGTAGCGTACGGTACACAGGTGGTCTAACCCCCTGCCTTGCCGCAGCCACACTCGCGTAGCTTGGCTTAGGAGGGCTCCCCTCGCTGAAGCCCGGTTTACAGCCGTGAATAATCTTTTCAAGATTATTCATGCTCTCCAGGCTTCTCTTCAAGAGCTCGGTTTGCTCCTCCATCCGCCTCGCTAATTGGGCCTGACTCTCCTCCATCTTCTGGATTCTCCCTTCTTCACTGCTAGTTTCCCGCACTGGTTCTCTTCTTTCTTCTTCTCTTTCTTCAGTCTGGATTTCCTTGCAGCTGGTTTCTTTTGTGGAGACCGGGTCCTTCCCCGCCTTTGCGGCCTCATAGAGCACCTTCCCATAGTCTGAGTCGCATTTACAGAGCAAGTTGTAAACACGTCTCATCGCTAGTTTTACGCCAGCCTTGATTTCCGTTTTGAGGTTCCTTGATCCTTCTATGAGCTTAGTGTGTTCTTGTAGGTGCTCTCTAGCCTCAAACATTCTTTTGTACCTATATTCGTGGTTCATCTTGCTCGCTTCCTCAACTTCATCCACTTCTCCAGTAACCTCTGGTGGAGTTCTTTTAACATATGTTCTATTCGCTGGCTGTTCTCTGGTATGAGCGGGTGCTGCTTGAGTAGTCTTCGTGGGAGGCGGGGAGAATTTCAACGTTACCCCCTTTTGTGATTTTGTTGGCTTGTATTGTTCAGGGCTAGTGTCTGAGGATGTGTCTAGATACACTTCCTCCGGAGTTGATAACGATGTTGATGCCACTGGCTTTTGCTTTGCCGGGGTACGGAACATTGTGTAGGTGGTATATGTACTATTATGTATTTATGTACTAGGTCAATATGATTACTATACTATTCGATCCGTGCAATAGCAACTAGGTCGAGTGGTCAATAATATAAAAATAAAAGTACAATACAGTTGAACCAGTCAATAGTGTATAAATAAAACAATAATTTTAATTTATTTGTCAATTTTACAATTTACAACTTATATATAATCTTAACTAATTACGCTGTTTTACTTTTCAGGTACCCCGGAGGGAGCGCCGAGCGTCTACAGGAGGACAGGATACTGATAAGGATGAGGTGAGTATGAGGTAAGTTTTTTATTTATTAAGTGTGAAAGGTAAGTGTGATAGTTTGGTTCAGGGTGTGCTTGTGTGTGTGTTCTACTAGTTTCGTGTGTGAGGTAAGTTAGGTAAGTGTGTGATATACCCGAGGTAAGTACCTAGAGTACGTGTATGTGAGTGTCTGTTCGTGAAAGTGGTGTATGTTCAGTATCTTTTGTAAGGTGAGTGAGGTAAGTTGTAGAAAAACGCTATTCTGCCAGGCTCAGATTGTCGGCCTAGGCGAGCCGAGCTCGGCAATACCAATCTCGACTATCCTAGGACCAACAACGACCGAGTTATAGGCAGAATAGTTTTAGGGGGGAGGTAGGGGGTGGGAGGGGGTTCCTGCGTATAGCGCTCGAGTTGCCGAGCCAAACGAGCCCAAGGTCCACTACACCAGGTAATATGGTTCGACGTCAGGAGTGATTTGAAATTCCAGAAAAAATTCTGAAATTTCAGTCAAAAAGCTAGAAAACCTTCTAGCGGGTCAAATATAGCCTCAAAAAGATGCGAGTTTGGGCTCGTTGTGACGGGCTCGTCGAGCTCTACCGGATTCCGATCCAAAAACAGCAAAAAAATTTTTAGCCTAAAAAGTCGATTTTTATCGTTTCAAACGATAGTCTGGGAGCTGGGGTTGACTACGAAGAAAACCGCAACTCCGTACGTCCAATAGCGGCGAAGATATGGCCACTTAAAAATTTTCAAGATGGCGGACCATCTGTCAAAAACCAAATTCAAATGCTCGTAGCTCCGGTGCTATCTGTCCTAGGACCCTGGTGTTTGGGTATATCTGGATGCTTCTGAGGTCTTCTGTATGTCTAGATCAAAATCCAGGCACAAAATTACGTGGCTGAAATTCCGGGTTTTGAGGCCCGGAACCAGTTCTCCAGGAGGAGCAGATGTCAATACAGAAAACCCCGTGTTCCTAGGGCTAATAGTTCCGGAGATATTCGCTGCCGAAAATTTACAAGATGGCCGCCGAACTGTCAAAGTTCGGCGAGAAATGGCCGTATCTCGGTCAAAAATGCTCCGATTGAAACCGGATTTCGTCTGGGGTGGTGCCCAGCACGTTCTGGAGCCCGCTACGTTGGAAATTGATGTCAAAAAATTTGACCCTTTTTTAACAGCTAATAACCACCAGTAAGCCAAGGCAACGGCAACACTGAAAACCCCGTCGCTCTACGACAAGTAATTCCCGAGTTATCGGGAATTTAAATTTTTCCAAGATGGCGGAGCCCTTGGCCAAAAGGTCGGGAAAAACCGTATCTCGGCCCCTATGGGTCCGATTCCGCCGATCTTGGGCTCGGATGAAAGAGCGCGACGAGTCTTCAGAGATGCTGCCCCCCAACTTACGCTAACCTATATATATATCTATTTATTAGCTAAAAACACTTTAAAAATCTATAACTCCGCGACTATTAGCGCTAAAATTGTCAAAAAATTATTTAAATTAATCTAAAAGGGGGCTCTAACTTACTCTAAACTAAAATAAATTTATTCAATATAAAAATTTGGAAAAAAGTGAAAAATTATGAAATTTCTAGTTTTTAAATTTTTTCCCAAGTTTTTTGGTTGGGAAAAAATTGGGTCTTGGTGTGGCCGGATAGAACTTTTTGGCGCGCACAATATGGCGGTCTCAAAACCCACGCGCCGTCAATAATCGCAGAGTTATTAAGGGTCAAAGATAATTATTCTAATTAAAAATAACTTAAAACTATCTAACCTAAAATTCCGCTGAATGCAGTTTTGATCTTCTCCGGAAGGCGTCTTCGTTGGTACCTAACCTCAATCCAATTGCTCCAGAAATGGCGGAGCAATTTTGAGGTTAGGTACTTGTTTTTCTTATGATTACAGGGCCGGGTCTTCACGGATGGGCGCGAGTGGGGCGTCTAACGACGCGTCTCTGCAATCCCCAGGTGGCTACCGCGGCACTTTTTTAAGTTCCGAAGAGATTTTTCGACTTAAGGTCGAAAAACCGAAAAGTTCGAAAAAATTTTGCACTTTTTAATTTTTTATGAAGTAACTACGAATTTTTCTAAGATTGTATCTGGCACGTTTTACTCACTTTTTGACGCTCTATCGTTGGGTAATTTTTAATTTTGAAAAAGTCCAGAATTGCCAGTTTTCGGTCCACGTGTTTTCACTTCCGGTTGAAAAACTTCTTGGTTCGAGTTGGGATCTGGGCGCTGGTATTTTTGCCGGGTGGGGGCACCAGAGCCCCACCAAAGCCGCCAATAAAATTGATGTGTCCTCGATCTGGTTTCGGAGTTAGGATTTTTCAAAGTTTCAAAATTCCGTTTTTCCACTATAACTTCCGTGTTCGAATTGATACGAATCTGATTTAAACTCAGGCACCTGCGCCTCACTTTTGCGAACAATTTGATACTATGCACGGGTTTGTACGGTTAGAAAAACCTATTATTTTGAATTTTTTGCCGAGGAGCGGATCTCAAATCGACCGTTTCCGAGCGCGGTTCGAGCGGAACTGGTTAGGTTAGGTTAGGTTAGGTTAGGTTAGGTTAGGTTAGGTTAGGTTAGGTTAGGTTAGGTTAGGTTAGGTTAGGTTAGGTTAGGTTAGGTTAGGTTAGGTTAGGTTAGGTTAGGTTAGGTTAGGTTAGGTTTTTTTTTTTTTTTTTTTTTTTTTAAGCCCGGTCTCTCCGTCATAGGGTAGGACAGAGTCATCTTTACTTTTTTTTCTCTTTATTACTATCTTTAAAAAAGCATGCATTAATACAGTTTTCTACTACTTATATTTCTAGAACAAAAATAAATTGTTACGACTTGGGATTTGTTGGGTTTGGTTGGCTATGGTTGGTTATACTTAGGATACGTATTTACGGGATATTTTACTTGTTAGGTAAGGGAAAGGATAGGGAGGGTATGGATTCGTCTTTATTTGTTGCTTTATTTCAAAAACATTCTCAATACAATTTTCTTATTCTAATTTTTACAGTATTTCCTGTTTATATATATTACAGTTACAATTGTTTACTAATTTTCTACATTATTATGCTTAAAGTGATATACGTTCTTAATTTCGAGTTATATTATATTACATGATATTTTTGTGTGTTCTAGATTTTTATATCTTAATTTTTATAAGTAGTATGTTACTCTGTTTTTTATCTTTATTCTGTGTTTACATATATTAGCTGCAGTATTACATCCAGTGCTTTCCTATGTAGCAGTTTTAATTCTACTTTTTATATTTATTACATATATTTTATTTCTTATTTACTATTTATATGCCTATTTTTTACTATTATTACTAACACTAAAAATAGATATACAACAGTATATTACTTTAGGGTTTTCTATTACATATTGGTTTTATTACTATTGACTATCACTGGTTCACGCATATTATAGATTATTAATTTATATTATTCTTTCAGGTTTTCTGCTACTCTCGGAGGCCTACAATAAGGTGAGTATGTATTTGTTTCTCTGTATGTGTTTGTAACATGATTTATACTGTGTGTTTTGTTATGCTTGTGTGTTATGCAGATTTGTGTTTTGCAAACAATGACTTTTGCAACAAAAGTCATTTGTTTAAAATTTTGTGCTGTCTATGTCTTTGCGATTCTGTATAAGTGTCACTGCTACCGTTTGCGTGCATGTTACGTGTTTCGTGTATTTTTATGTGCGTTTGCCTTTGTATGTGTGTGTGCTGTGATGTATGTTGTGTTTGTGTTTTTCTGATGTTTGTGTTTTCATGTGTTATGCTAAGTGTTAATGTATTTTGTGCTTGTAGGTTTCCGTTTTCGTTCGTTCTGTCACCGTTTCTTCTGTTGTCCCCTACTAGGGGCGACGCCGCCACTCCTAGGTGGAGACAATCGGTTGCACGCAGAATAGCAGAGCCGTAGACCGTACCTCGCTGACTGGTCATATGTCACATAAAATGTTACCAGTTGTACAATCTTCGTTTTCTCAGCGAGGCACTGTTTCCGGCCCATTACTATTTTGTTGCTTCCGACGTTCCACCTATTCGTAGGCGACGGCTGCACGCGCTATTGCGTCCCATTTGCTTCTCACAGGGCACTTATCGCTAAAAGCGTTATGCCCTGTATCCACTTTCTTCTCTCTGACGCAATTCTTGCATTTAGGCTGCGTGCCAACTATGTGCTCCTCACATTCGCGCCACATGTGGGGTCCTCCGCAGTGGCTACACATTACCTGAGACTCGGTGCACAGCTTTTTACCGTGTCCGAATCCCAGGCAAATTGTGCACTGGGTAAGCGGCGACCTATCTACGACCTGCAATGTTTGCAGGTCGATTCTTACCGTACCAATCTCTGTCAGGCGCCTCCACACGGGCGGGGTCACTTTCAGGACTACTCTTTGCGTGTTCGGGTTTCTACTCGGCATCTTGTATGCTACCTCCATACCTTCGTCAGCCTTTTCAAGGCCCTCAAACACCTGCTTATTCTGGTTTTTGAGGGCCTTAAACAGGTCTGCGTCGGTATGGACGCGCAATACCCCCGTTATCATCACCATAGGTTGTTTGTTGGTGATGTTCTCTGCTGTTATGTCTTTCACCTGTTTCTTCAGCTTCTGGGTCAACCTGTCCCTTTCTTCGGTCGTCCTACAGCTGATTATGACCCGCCCGTCTCTTGACTTCCTCACGCGCTCCACCTCCACCCCCCCTTCCTTGGCGTTAAGCGCCGTCCTAACTTCCTTGAGGGTTTCATCGGCGGTGTGCAGTGGTTTCTTACTGGTGATTGCTACGGAGTGTAGCGTACGGTACACAGGTGGTCTAACCCCCTGCCTTGCCGCAGCCACACTCGCGTAGCTTGGCTTAGGAGGGCTCCCCTCGCTGAAGCCCGGTTTACAGCCGTGAATAATCTTTTCAAGATTATTCATGCTCTCCAGGCTTCTCTTCAAGAGCTCGGTTTGCTCCTCCATCCGCCTCGCTAATTGGGCCTGACTCTCCTCCATCTTCTGGATTCTCCCTTCTTCACTGCTAGTTTCCCGCACTGGTTCTCTTCTTTCTTCTTCTCTTTCTTCAGTCTGGATTTCCTTGCAGCTGGTTTCTTTTGTGGAGACCGGGTCCTTCCCCGCCTTTGCGGCCTCATAGAGCACCTTCCCATAGTCTGAGTCGCATTTACAGAGCAAGTTGTAAACACGTCTCATCGCTAGTTTTACGCCAGCCTTGATTTCCGTTTTGAGGTTCCTTGATCCTTCTATGAGCTTAGTGTGTTCTTGTAGGTGCTCTCTAGCCTCAAACATTCTTTTGTACCTATATTCGTGGTTCATCTTGCTCGCTTCCTCAACTTCATCCACTTCTCCAGTAACCTCTGGTGGAGTTCTTTTAACATATGTTCTATTCGCTGGCTGTTCTCTGGTATGAGCGGGTGCTGCTTGAGTAGTCTTCGTGGGAGGCGGGGAGAATTTCAACGTTACCCCCTTTTGTGATTTTGTTGGCTTGTATTGTTCAGGGCTAGTGTCTGAGGATGTGTCTAGATACACTTCCTCCGGAGTTGATAACGATGTTGATGCCACTGGCTTTTGCTTTGCCGGGGTACGGAACATTGTGTAGGTGGTATATGTACTATTATGTATTTATGTACTAGGTCAATATGATTACTATACTATTCGATCCGTGCAATAGCAACTAGGTCGAGTGGTCAATAATATAAAAATAAAAGTACAATACAGTTGAACCAGTCAATAGTGTATAAATAAAACAATAATTTTAATTTATTTGTCAATTTTACAATTTACAACTTATATATAATCTTAACTAATTACGCTGTTTTACTTTTCAGGTACCCCGGAGGGAGCGCCGAGCGTCTACAGGAGGACAGGATACTGATAAGGATGAGGTGAGTATGAGGTAAGTTTTTTATTTATTAAGTGTGAAAGGTAAGTGTGATAGTTTGGTTCAGGGTGTGCTTGTGTGTGTGTTCTACTAGTTTCGTGTGTGAGGTAAGTTAGGTAAGTGTGTGATATACCCGAGGTAAGTACCTAGAGTACGTGTATGTGAGTGTCTGTTCGTGAAAGTGGTGTATGTTCAGTATCTTTTGTAAGGTGAGTGAGGTAAGTTGTAGAAAAACGCTATTCTGCCAGGCTCAGATTGTCGGCCTAGGCGAGCCGAGCTCGGCAATACCAATCTCGACTATCCTAGGACCAACAACGACCGAGTTATAGGCAGAATAGTTTTAGGGGGGAGGTAGGGGGTGGGAGGGGGTTCCTGCGTATAGCGCTCGAGTTGCCGAGCCAAACGAGCCCAAGGTCCACTACACCAGGTAATATGGTTCGACGTCAGGAGTGATTTGAAATTCCAGAAAAAATTCTGAAATTTCAGTCAAAAAGCTAGAAAACCTTCTAGCGGGTCAAATATAGCCTCAAAAAGATGCGAGTTTGGGCTCGTTGTGACGGGCTCGTCGAGCTCTACCGGATTCCGATCCAAAAACAGCAAAAAAATTTTTAGCCTAAAAAGTCGATTTTTATCGTTTCAAACGATAGTCTGGGAGCTGGGGTTGACTACGAAGAAAACCGCAACTCCGTACGTCCAATAGCGGCGAAGATATGGCCACTTAAAAATTTTCAAGATGGCGGACCATCTGTCAAAAACCAAATTCAAATGCTCGTAGCTCCGGTGCTATCTGTCCTAGGACCCTGGTGTTTGGGTATATCTGGATGCTTCTGAGGTCTTCTGTATGTCTAGATCAAAATCCAGGCACAAAATTACGTGGCTGAAATTCCGGGTTTTGAGGCCCGGAACCAGTTCTCCAGGAGGAGCAGATGTCAATACAGAAAACCCCGTGTTCCTAGGGCTAATAGTTCCGGAGATATTCGCTGCCGAAAATTTACAAGATGGCCGCCGAACTGTCAAAGTTCGGCGAGAAATGGCCGTATCTCGGTCAAAAATGCTCCGATTGAAACCGGATTTCGTCTGGGGTGGTGCCCAGCACGTTCTGGAGCCCGCTACGTTGGAAATTGATGTCAAAAAATTTGACCCTTTTTTAACAGCTAATAACCACCAGTAAGCCAAGGCAACGGCAACACTGAAAACCCCGTCGCTCTACGACAAGTAATTCCCGAGTTATCGGGAATTTAAATTTTTCCAAGATGGCGGAGCCCTTGGCCAAAAGGTCGGGAAAAACCGTATCTCGGCCCCTATGGGTCCGATTCCGCCGATCTTGGGCTCGGATGAAAGAGCGCGACGAGTCTTCAGAGATGCTGCCCCCCAACTTACGCTAACCTATATATATATCTATTTATTAGCTAAAAACACTTTAAAAATCTATAACTCCGCGACTATTAGCGCTAAAATTGTCAAAAAATTATTTAAATTAATCTAAAAGGGGGCTCTAACTTACTCTAAACTAAAATAAATTTATTCAATATAAAAATTTGGAAAAAAGTGAAAAATTATGAAATTTCTAGTTTTTAAATTTTTTCCCAAGTTTTTTGGTTGGGAAAAAATTGGGTCTTGGTGTGGCCGGATAGAACTTTTTGGCGCGCACAATATGGCGGTCTCAAAACCCACGCGCCGTCAATAATCGCAGAGTTATTAAGGGTCAAAGATAATTATTCTAATTAAAAATAACTTAAAACTATCTAACCTAAAATTCCGCTGAATGCAGTTTTGATCTTCTCCGGAAGGCGTCTTCGTTGGTACCTAACCTCAATCCAATTGCTCCAGAAATGGCGGAGCAATTTTGAGGTTAGGTACTTGTTTTTCTTATGATTACAGGGCCGGGTCTTCACGGATGGGCGCGAGTGGGGCGTCTAACGACGCGTCTCTGCAATCCCCAGGTGGCTACCGCGGCACTTTTTTAAGTTCCGAAGAGATTTTTCGACTTAAGGTCGAAAAACCGAAAAGTTCGAAAAAATTTTGCACTTTTTAATTTTTTATGAAGTAGAATTTTTCTAAGATTGTATCTGGCACGTTTTACTCACTTTTTGACGCTCTATCGTTGGGTAATTTTTAATTTTGAAAAAGTCCAGAATTGCCAGTTTTCGGTCCACGTGTTTTCACTTCCGGTTGAAAAACTTCTTGGTTCGAGTTGGGATCTGGGCGCTGGTATTTTTGCCGGGTGGGGGCACCAGAGCCCCACCAAAGCCGCCAATAAAATTGATGTGTCCTCGATCTGGTTTCGGAGTTAGGATTTTTCAAAGTTTCAAAATTCCGTTTTTCCACTATAACTTCCGTGTTCGAATTGATACGAATCTGATTTAAACTCAGGCACCTGCGCCTCACTTTTGCGAACAATTTGATACTATGCACGGGTTTGTACGGTTAGAAAAACCTATTATTTTGAATTTTTTGCCGAGGAGCGGATCTCAAATCGACCGTTTCCGAGCGCGGTTCGAGCGGAACTCGGTTAGGTTAGGTTAGGTTAGGTTAGGTTAGGTTAGGTTAGGTTAGGTTAGGTTAGGTTAGGTTAGGTTAGGTTAGGTTAGGTTAGGTTAGGTTAGGTTAGGTTAGGTTAGGTTAGGTTAGGTTAGGTTAGGTTAGGTTAGGTTAGGTTAGGTTAGGTTAGGTTAGGTTAGGTTAGGTTAGGTTAGGTTAGGTTAGGTTAGGTTAGGTTAGGTTAGGTTAGGTTAGGTTAGGTTAGGTTAGGTTAGGTTAGGTTAGGTTAGGTTAGGTTAGGTTAGGTTAGGTTAGGTTAGGTTAGGTTAGGTTAGGTTAGGTTAGGTTAGGTTAGGTTAGGTTAGGTTAGGTTAGGTTAGGTTAGGTTAGGTTAGGTTAGGTTAGGTTAGGTTAGGTTAGGTTAGGTTAGGTTAGGTTAGGTTAGGTTAGGTTAGGTTAGGTTAGGTTAGGTTAGGTTAGGTTAGGTTAGGTTAGGTTAGGTTAGGTTAGGTTAGGTTAGGTTAGGTTAGGTTAGGTTAGGTTAGGTTAGGTTAGGTTAGGTTTTTTTTTTTTTTTTTTTTTTTTTTTTTTTTTCGCCCGGTCTCTCCGTCATAGTTCAGGACAGAGTCATCATATCTTTTTTCTTTTTACTTTATTTATCAAAAAATGCATGCATTATATCTTACTACATATTTTAACGCAAATAAATATTACAGTTGGGAATGATTGGTTCAGGTTGGTTTTGGTTGGGTATGTGAGGGTACAAGGTTTTTGGTGTTGGTTGGTTGGATATTGGTTGGGATGGGTAGGGATAGTTCTTTATTTATTACATTTTGCAAGGTAGCCATAAGTTTTTACAGTTTTACTTAGTTATCTACATGTTTACAGATTTACTATGTTTGCATTATTTATACAGGTTCTTTATGTCTGTAAGTTAAGTTTGTTCCTAGTTTTGTACATATTTACTCATATTCTAGATTTACATTTTTTACTTTGTTTAATACAATTATTGCTTATTTACGTGTTCTTAAGTTAATTTTACATTGTATACTGTGAATTACTCTAATTACATTTCTTCTTAATGGTTTCTACCTTTATTGTCATTTTATATGTAGCTAGATGCATTTTTACATTTATTTATTGGTTTTTGCTGCATTCTACAGCCAGTGCTTCCTTATGTAGCAGTTCTTATATATTATTACATGTTTTATTACTAATTACTATTTTTGTATATATATCTATTTTTACTAGCTATTTTAACACTAAAAGTGGATATACTTTTAGTATATCACTTTAGAGTTTTATATTACATACAAATGTTTTACTATATTATGTTGCTGGTCAATATACATTATTATTACATTTTATTTTACATTTACAGGTTGTGCTGCTACATCGCAGGGGCCTACGGTGAGATAAGTATGATTTTATTATTTGTGTGTATTTTGTGTTGTTTTGATTATGTGTCAATTTGTGCTATGGTGTTCTGCTGGTTATGTGTGTTACAAACAAATTACTTTTCCAGTAAAAGTCTTTTGTTTCATTTGATGCAGTGAACTGTTTTGTGTGTTTCTGGGTAGTATTATCTGTTACTGGTTGTCTGGTTGCTTTGTTTGTGTATGTGTATATTATGTGTGCCTGAATGTTGTGTTTGTGTGTTATTACTATGTGTTTGTAATGTTATAGTGTCTAGTTTGTTGTGTGTGTTTTCATGCCCGTAAGCTCCCTGTCCCGTCTGTTTCCTTCGCCATTTGGATCTTTTATTCCTCATAGGGGCGACGCCGCACACTTGTAGGAGGTAACGGTCGGTCCCACGCAAAATAGCCGAGCCGTAGACCGCACCCCGCTGACTGGTCCTATGTTGCATAGTTTGTTACCGGTTTTACATTCTGTGTTTTCTCAGCGGGGCACGGTTTCCGGCCCATTACTATTTTGTTGTTCCCGACGTCCCTCCTATTCGTATGCGACGGTTGCGCGCACTATCGCATCCCATTTTGCTCTAACAGGGCATCTTTCGCTGAATGCGTTGTGCCCTGTTTCTGCCTTTTTCTCGCGTACACAGTTTTTACATTTTGGCTGCGCGCCAACGATGTGCTCCTCACACTCGCTCATCGTATGAGGACCCCCGCAGTGACTACACATTACCTGGGATTCGGTGCATAGCTTCTTGCCGTGTCCGAATCCCAGGCAAATGGTGCATTGGGTCAATGGCGACCTATCCGTCACTTGCAACGTTTGCAAGTCTATTCGCACCGTGCCTACTTCAGTCAGCCTCTTCCAAATGGGCGGAGTCACCTTTAGGACCACTCGATGCGTGTTCGGGTTTCTGCTCCGCATTTTGTAAGCGATCTCCATACCTTCGTCGACCTTTTCCAGGCCCTCAAATACCTGCTTATTTTGGTTCTTGAGGGCCCTGAACAGGTCTTCGTCGGTGTGGATACGAAGCACCCCCGTTATCATTACCATTGGTTTCTTATTGGTAATGTTCTCTGCCGTCAGGTCTTTTTTGTCCTTCAGCAATTTGCGCGTCAACCTGTCCCTCTCTTCGGCTGATCCGCAGCTGATGATGACTCGCCCATCGCGTGATTTCCTCACCCTCTCGACTTCCACCCCCCCTTCTTTGGCGTTTAAAGCCTTCCTGATATCCCTGAGGGTGTCATCAGCCGAGTTGGTGGTATCCTTACTTGTGATGGCTACCGAGTGCAGCGTACGGTAAGTGGGTGGTTTATCCCCCCGCCTTGCCGCTGCCACGCTCGCATAGCTCGGCTTCGGAGAGCTCCCCTCGCTAAAGTCTGTTTTTTGCTCCTGAATAACTTTACTCAAGTTATTCATACTGTCCAGGCTCTGTTTTAGTAGCTCGGTTTGCTCCTCCATCCGCCTTACCATTTGGGCTTGACTCTCTTCCATCTTCTTTATTCTTTTCATTTCTTCACTTACATCCCGCACTGGTTCTGTCTTCTCTTGTTCTTCCGTCTGTACTTCTCTGCAGCTTGTCTGTCTTCTGGGGACCGGGTCCTTCCCCGCTTTCTGCGCATTTTTTGCGGCTTCTCTTAGGGCCATCCCAAGCTCGCTATCGCATTGGCACAGGAGGGTATAAATGCGTCTAATCGCTAATTTCGTACCCCCCTTGATCTCAGTTTTCAGGTTACGCGAGCTCTCGATGTTCAGGTTGAAACTTTGCAGGTGCTCTCTAGCCTCGTATAACCTTTTTTGCCTGGCTTCGCGATTATATTTATGACCCAGTTCGTCGTCATCTTCCACGTATTCGGTGACCTCAGGTGATGGTACTCTGCTAGCGTAGGTCTTGTTTATTGCCGCTGATGTAGCTGGGCTAAAGTCTATTTGACGAGCATTATTGGATGGCGGGGAGTGTTTTATAGGGGCCACCTTTTTTGGTTTCGTCAGCGTGTGCGGGTACGTCTCAGGACTAGTGTCCGAGTCCGGTGAGCTATTCACATAGTCCCCGGGTACTCGTGTCGCTCTCCTCGATTTTGACGGTGTGTGAAACATGTTAAAAGGTGGTGTGCGTAACTATATGTATATACGGTGTCAAGTGAAGAACTAATCTAATCGGTCCGCGCAATAGCACTGGATCGAGTTGTCAATAAAATAAAATAAAGTACAATGTATATTTAACCAGTCAATTATTAAACTAAAAGAAAATTTTTATTTTACAGGTACTCCTGTCAACGTGTCAACGCGTCAAGTAAGTATATATCCTATCTTATTATTATACAACTTTTGTCTTTCACTAATCTACTTTTATTTACAGGTAAAAACCTGGGTCTGAGTCAAGGGCCCCAACAGGGGAGTCAACAAAACAAAAAGCAGATAAGTGTATACTCTATCAGTTCTTACACTACTTATAGACTAACTATAAACTACCACTTAATCTAATAGTTCGCTCAAAACACGACTTACAATAATTTTTCTTTTTTGTTTCAGGTCCAGAGGGGAGCAGGATGGGCGCCGGGAGCCGGGAGGTGGACAGGTGGACGCGTCTCTTCGCTACGAGTGCAACGACACCTCGCACGCCGGGATTGGGTACAAGGACAAGGATTTACAGGTAAGTGAAAAATGGGGGGGGAGCTAGAGGGGGGGGAGGGGGATGGATCGGTAGGTCTCGTCGTCCCGAGTTGGATGATACCAAACACGGGCCCGTTAGCGTTGAAATTGAGCGAGAAACAGTCTGCGAAGTTTTGTCCCTAAAAGTCCGGATGAAACTTCGCAGTTTTGAAGTCGCTGTATCTCGCCCAATATCACTGCCAGAAGCTCGTGCTTGGGCTCAAACTGCTCGCCCCGGCGAGTTCTATCGTTCTGGATCGGAAAAAAGGCTGAAAATTTTTAGGTCCAAAAATGGGTCCAGCGGGTACCCCTAGTGCTGGGAGTCACTCCTGAGAAAACCCGAGATCGCTCAGGCGGATATTGGCCAAGTTATAGGGTCTTGAAGTTTTCCAAGATGGCCGCCAGTCGAAGTTTGTACTCCTGTATCTCAGCCGCTAGGGGGCCTACTGTGCCCGAGTTTGGGTTGGGGGGGATGCCCCTGGCCTGATCTAGGTCCCTATATGAAGATCTTGATACAAAAATTTTTGCCCTTTTTTATGGTCGGAATCGAAGGGGAGTCTTGTAGAAACACCCCCAGTCGAAACCCCAGCTCGATAGGACCAATAACGGCTAAGTTATCGAGATTTTAAAAATCTCAAAATGGCCGCCCTTATGTCAAAACGCGGCGAGAAAACCTCGCCACTCGGTGGTTTTTCGTCCTATCGAGTCCGGACTTCGACTGGGGTGGTTCCCGGAACCTTCTCCAGGCTATCCTGGTGAAGGTTGAAATCAAAAATAAAGCAGCCTTTTTAGGTGCTGGTCCGATGTAGACTCCTGTGGAGATATCAGCATTCAAAACCCCGTCGGAATCCGCCCAATAACAACGGAGTTATTGAACTTTTAAGAAATTCAATATGGCGGCGGCCCTTAGCCAAAAGGCTCGGATTTTCGGTAACTCCGCCGCTATTCGTCCTAGGAGCCTGATCTTGGGCTCAGTGCAAAGGTCCCGACGAGACCAGTATGCTGGTATCCTTAAATCTAAATTTATGTTTATATTTACAAAATAATTTGGAAAATAAAGGAAAAAATCTATGTCTAGGAAACTATAAGTGTAAAAATTTTAAAAAAATAGTCAAACGATGCTAAAAATAGTGCTCTATTTTACCCCAATTTTTATCTAATTTACCCCAGTACTTGAAAATTGAAAAAAGTTAAAAAGTTTAAAAATTTTGGTTTTTTAATTTTTTCTAAGAAATTTCGTATAGCAAAAAATCAGGTTATTGTGTGGCCAGGTAGAACTCACTGTCCCTCACAATCCTGCACTTTTAAATCCCACGCGTCTTTTATAGTTTCCTAGTTATTAACAAAACAAAATAAATTTTCTAATTAAAAATAACTAAAAAGTATCATACATAAAATTCTTTTTATGATGAAAAAGGGCCGGTCCTCTTGAGGTCTTCAAAAGACCCTAACCTCGGATCGCTCACACCAAAGATGGCGGAGCAATTTTTAGGTTAGGATCTTGTTTTTCTGGTCTTGGTTTCCGGTGGGCTGGTCCGATTTTCACGGGCGGGGCGTCAAACGATGCGTCTTCACCGGGGCTTCCTGGCCAATGAAGAAAAACACCCGGATATCTTTGAAAATTTTGAAGTTTTGGCCGAAAAACGAAAATCACTGAAAATTTTTTGCACTTTTTAATTTTTTAACTGAAAAATATGAACTATCCTAAGATTGTATCTGGCCACTTTTACGTAGTTTTTGGCGCTGAATCCACTGGTATTTTTGAATTTTGGATCGGACTTAAAATGGAGAAGTTGACACCACGTTTTTTCACTTCTTGGTTAATAACTTCGCGAATCGAGTTGGAAATTCGCCGGCTGTATTTTTCCCAGGTGGGGGCACCTGAGCCCCACCAAAGCCGCCACAAAAAGTTGGGTGTCCTCGATCTTGTTTTCGAGTTACGAATTTTTCAAAGTCCAAAATTTTGTTTTTCCGTAATAACTTTTTTGTTCGAACAGATACGGTTCTACTTTTTACACAGGCACCTGCGCCTCACTTTTGCGCACACTTTGACACTTCGCACGGTTTCGTAACTTCAAAGAATCCTATTATTTTGAATTTTTTCCCGAGGAGCAAAATAAAAATCGACTGTCTCGGGCCGCGTTTCGAGCAGAACTCGGTTAGGTTAGGTTAGGTTAGGTTAGGTTAGGTTAGGTTAGGTTAGGTTAGGTTAGGTTAGGTTAGGTTAGGTTAGGTTAGGTTAGGTTAGGTTAGGTTAGGTTAGGTTAGGTTAGGTTAGGTTAGGTTAGGTTAGGTTAGGTTAGGTTAGGTTAGGTTAGGTTAGGTTAGGTTAGGTTAGGTTAGGTTAGGTTAGGTTAGGTTAGGTTAGGTTAGGTTAGGTTAGGTTAGGTTAGGTTAGGTTAGGTTAGGTTAGGTTAGGTTAGGTTAGGTTAGGTTAGGTTAGGTTAGGTTAGGTTAGGTTAGGTTAGGTTAGGTTAGGTTAGGTTAGGTTAGGTTAGGTTAGGTTAGGTTAGGTTAGGTTAGGTTAGGTTAGGTTAGGTTAGGTTAGGTTAGGTTAGGTTAGGTTAGGTTAGGTTAGGTTAGGTTAGGTTAGGTTAGGTTAGGTTAGGTTAGGTTAGGTTAGGTTAGGTTAGGTTAGGTTAGGTTAGGTTAGGTTAGGTTAGGTTAGGTTAGGTTAGGTTAGGTTAGGTTAGGTTAGGTTAGGTTAGGTTAGGTTAGGTTAGGTTAGGTTAGGTTAGGTTAGGTTAGGTTAGGTTAGGTTAGGTTAGGTTAGGTTAGGTTAGGTTAGGTTAGGTTAGGTTAGGTTAGGTTAGGTTAGGTTAGGTTAGGTTAGGTTAGGTTAGGTTAGGTTAGGTTAGGTTAGGTTAGGTTAGGTTAGGTTAGGTTAGGTTAGGTTAGGTTAGGTTAGGTTAGGTTAGGTTAGGTTAGGTTAGGTTAGGTTAGGTTAGGTTAGGTTAGGTTAGGTTAGGTTAGGTTAGGTTAGGTTAGGTTAGGTTAGGTTAGGTTAGGTTAGGTTAGGTTAGGTTAGGTTAGGTTAGGTTAGGTTAGGTTAGGTTAGGTTAGGTTAGGTTAGGTTAGGTTAGGTTAGGTTAGGTTAGGTTAGGTTAGGTTAGGTTAGGTTAGGTTAGGTTAGGTTAGGTTAGGTTAGGTTAGGTTAGGTTAGGTTAGGTTAGGTTAGGTTAGGTTAGGTTAGGTTAGGTTAGGTTAGGTTAGGTTAGGTTAGGTTAGGTTAGGTTAGGTTAGGTTAGGTTAGGTTAGGTTAGGTTAGGTTAGGTTAGGTTAGGTTAGGTTAGGTTAGGTTAGGTTAGGTTAGGTTAGGTTAGGTTAGGTTAGGTTAGGTTAGGTTAGGTTAGGTTAGGTTAGGTTAGGTTAGGTTAGGTTAGGTTAGGTTAGGTTAGGTTAGGTTAGGTTAGGTTAGGTTAGGTTAGGTTAGGTTAGGTTAGGTTAGGTTAGGTTAGGTTAGGTTAGGTTAGGTTAGGTTAGGTTAGGTTAGGTTAGGTTAGGTTAGGTTAGGTTAGGTTAGGTTAGGTTAGGTTAGGTTAGGTTAGGTTAGGTTAGGTTAGGTTAGGTTAGGTTAGGTTAGGTTAGGTTAGGTTAGGTTAGGTTAGGTTAGGTTAGGTTAGGTTAGGTTAGGTTAGGTTAGGTTAGGTTAGGTTAGGTTAGGTTAGGTTAGGTTAGGTTAGGTTAGGTTAGGTTAGGTTAGGTTAGGTTAGGTTAGGTTAGGTTAGGTTAGGTTAGGTTAGGTTAGGTTAGGTTAGGTTAGGTTAGGTTAGGTTAGGTTAGGTTAGGTTAGGTTAGGTTAGGTTAGGTTAGGTTAGGTTAGGTTAGGTTAGGTTAGGTTAGGTTAGGTTAGGTTAGGTTAGGTTAGGTTAGGTTAGGTTAGGTTAGGTTAGGTTAGGTTAGGTTAGGTTAGGTTAGGTTAGGTTAGGTTAGGTTAGGTTAGGTTAGGTTAGGTTAGGTTAGGTTAGGTTAGGTTAGGTTAGGTTAGGTTAGGTTAGGTTAGGTTAGGTTAGGTTAGGTTAGGTTAGGTTAGGTTAGGTTAGGTTAGGTTAGGTTAGGTTAGGTTAGGTTAGGTTAGGTTAGGTTAGGTTAGGTTAGGTTAGGTTAGGTTAGGTTAGGTTAGGTTAGGTTAGGTTAGGTTAGGTTAGGTTAGGTTAGGTTAGGTTAGGTTAGGTTAGGTTAGGTTAGGTTAGGTTAGGTTAGGTTAGGTTAGGTTAGGTTAGGTTAGGTTAGGTTAGGTTAGGTTAGGTTAGGTTAGGTTAGGTTAGGTTAGGTTAGGTTAGGTTAGGTTAGGTTAGGTTAGGTTAGGTTAGGTTAGGTTAGGTTAGGTTAGGTTAGGTTAGGTTAGGTTAGGTTAGGTTAGGTTAGGTTAGGTTAGGTTAGGTTAGGTTAGGTTAGGTTAGGTTAGGTTAGGTTAGGTTAGGTTAGGTTAGGTTAGGTTAGGTTAGGTTAGGTTAGGTTAGGTTAGGTTAGGTTAGGTTAGGTTAGGTTAGGTTAGGTTAGGTTAGGTTAGGTTAGGTTAGGTTAGGTTAGGTTAGGTTAGGTTAGGTTAGGTTAGGTTAGGTTAGGTTAGGTTAGGTTAGGTTAGGTTAGGTTAGGTTAGGTTAGGTTAGGTTAGGTTAGGTTAGGTTAGGTTAGGTTAGGTTAGGTTAGGTTAGGTTAGGTTAGGTTAGGTTAGGTTAGGTTAGGTTAGGTTAGGTTAGGTTAGGTTAGGTTAGGTTAGGTTAGGTTAGGTTAGGTTAGGTTAGGTTAGGTTAGGTTAGGTTAGGTTAGGTTAGGTTAGGTTAGGTTAGGTTAGGTTAGGTTAGGTTAGGTTAGGTTAGGTTAGGTTAGGTTAGGTTAGGTTAGGTTAGGTTAGGTTAGGTTAGGTTAGGTTAGGTTAGGTTAGGTTAGGTTAGGTTAGGTTAGGTTAGGTTAGGTTAGGTTAGGTTAGGTTAGGTTAGGTTAGGTTAGGTTAGGTTAGGTTAGGTTAGGTTAGGTTAGGTTAGGTTAGGTTAGGTTAGGTTAGGTTAGGTTAGGTTAGGTTAGGTTAGGTTAGGTTAGGTTAGGTTAGGTTAGGTTAGGTTAGGTTAGGTTAGGTTAGGTTAGGTTAGGTTAGGTTAGGTTAGGTTAGGTTAGGTTAGGTTAGGTTAGGTTAGGTTAGGTTAGGTTAGGTTAGGTTAGGTTAGGTTAGGTTAGGTTAGGTTAGGTTAGGTTAGGTTAGGTTAGGTTAGGTTAGGTTAGGTTAGGTTAGGTTAGGTTAGGTTAGGTTAGGTTAGGTTAGGTTAGGTTAGGTTAGGTTAGGTTAGGTTAGGTTAGGTTAGGTTAGGTTAGGTTAGGTTAGGTTAGGTTAGGTTAGGTTAGGTTAGGTTAGGTTAGGTTAGGTTAGGTTAGGTTAGGTTAGGTTAGGTTAGGTTAGGTTAGGTTAGGTTAGGTTAGGTTAGGTTAGGTTAGGTTAGGTTAGGTTAGGTTAGGTTAGGTTAGGTTAGGTTAGGTTAGGTTAGGTTAGGTTAGGTTAGGTTAGGTTAGGTTAGGTTAGGTTAGGTTAGGTTAGGTTAGGTTAGGTTAGGTTAGGTTAGGTTAGGTTAGGTTAGGTTAGGTTAGGTTAGGTTAGGTTAGGTTAGGTTAGGTTAGGTTAGGTTAGGTTAGGTTAGGTTAGGTTAGGTTAGGTTAGGTTAGGTTAGGTTAGGTTAGGTTAGGTTAGGTTAGGTTAGGTTAGGTTAGGTTAGGTTAGGTTAGGTTAGGTTAGGTTAGGTTAGGTTAGGTTAGGTTAGGTTAGGTTAGGTTAGGTTAGGTTAGGTTAGGTTAGGTTAGGTTAGGTTAGGTTAGGTTAGGTTAGGTTAGGTTAGGTTAGGTTAGGTTAGGTTAGGTTAGGTTAGGTTAGGTTAGGTTAGGTTAGGTTAGGTTAGGTTAGGTTAGGTTAGGTTAGGTTAGGTTAGGTTAGGTTAGGTTAGGTTAGGTTAGGTTAGGTTAGGTTAGGTTAGGTTAGGTTAGGTTAGGTTAGGTTAGGTTAGGTTAGGTTAGGTTAGGTTAGGTTAGGTTAGGTTAGGTTAGGTTAGGTTAGGTTAGGTTAGGTTAGGTTAGGTTAGGTTAGGTTAGGTTAGGTTAGGTTAGGTTAGGTTAGGTTAGGTTAGGTTAGGTTAGGTTAGGTTAGGTTAGGTTAGGTTAGGTTAGGTTAGGTTAGGTTAGGTTAGGTTAGGTTAGGTTAGGTTAGGTTAGGTTAGGTTAGGTTAGGTTAGGTTAGGTTAGGTTAGGTTAGGTTAGGTTAGGTTAGGTTAGGTTAGGTTAGGTTAGGTTAGGTTAGGTTAGGTTAGGTTAGGTTAGGTTAGGTTAGGTTAGGTTAGGTTAGGTTAGGTTAGGTTAGGTTAGGTTAGGTTAGGTTAGGTTAGGTTAGGTTAGGTTAGGTTAGGTTAGGTTAGGTTAGGTTAGGTTAGGTTAGGTTAGGTTAGGTTAGGTTAGGTTAGGTTAGGTTAGGTTAGGTTAGGTTAGGTTAGGTTAGGTTAGGTTAGGTTAGGTTAGGTTAGGTTAGGTTAGGTTAGGTTAGGTTAGGTTAGGTTAGGTTAGGTTAGGTTAGGTTAGGTTAGGTTAGGTTAGGTTAGGTTAGGTTAGGTTAGGTTAGGTTAGGTTAGGTTAGGTTAGGTTAGGTTAGGTTAGGTTAGGTTAGGTTAGGTTAGGTTAGGTTAGGTTAGGTTAGGTTAGGTTAGGTTAGGTTAGGTTAGGTTAGGTTAGGTTAGGTTAGGTTAGGTTAGGTTAGGTTAGGTTAGGTTAGGTTAGGTTAGGTTAGGTTAGGTTAGGTTAGGTTAGGTTAGGTTAGGTTAGGTTAGGTTAGGTTAGGTTAGGTTAGGTTAGGTTAGGTTAGGTTAGGTTAGGTTAGGTTAGGTTAGGTTAGGTTAGGTTAGGTTAGGTTAGGTTAGGTTAGGTTAGGTTAGGTTAGGTTAGGTTAGGTTAGGTTAGGTTAGGTTAGGTTAGGTTAGGTTAGGTTAGGTTAGGTTAGGTTAGGTTAGGTTAGGTTAGGTTAGGTTAGGTTAGGTTAGGTTAGGTTAGGTTAGGTTAGGTTAGGTTAGGTTAGGTTAGGTTAGGTTAGGTTAGGTTAGGTTAGGTTAGGTTAGGTTAGGTTAGGTTAGGTTAGGTTAGGTTAGGTTAGGTTAGGTTAGGTTAGGTTAGGTTAGGTTAGGTTAGGTTAGGTTAGGTTAGGTTAGGTTAGGTTAGGTTAGGTTAGGTTAGGTTAGGTTAGGTTAGGTTAGGTTAGGTTAGGTTAGGTTAGGTTAGGTTAGGTTAGGTTAGGTTAGGTTAGGTTAGGTTAGGTTAGGTTAGGTTAGGTTAGGTTAGGTTAGGTTAGGTTAGGTTAGGTTAGGTTAGGTTAGGTTAGGTTAGGTTAGGTTAGGTTAGGTTAGGTTAGGTTAGGTTAGGTTAGGTTAGGTTAGGTTAGGTTAGGTTAGGTTAGGTTAGGTTAGGTTAGGTTAGGTTAGGTTAGGTTAGGTTAGGTTAGGTTAGGTTAGGTTAGGTTAGGTTAGGTTAGGTTAGGTTAGGTTAGGTTAGGTTAGGTTAGGTTAGGTTAGGTTAGGTTAGGTTAGGTTAGGTTAGGTTAGGTTAGGTTAGGTTAGGTTAGGTTAGGTTAGGTTAGGTTAGGTTAGGTTAGGTTAGGTTAGGTTAGGTTAGGTTAGGTTAGGTTAGGTTAGGTTAGGTTAGGTTAGGTTAGGTTAGGTTAGGTTAGGTTAGGTTAGGTTAGGTTAGGTTAGGTTAGGTTAGGTTAGGTTAGGTTAGGTTAGGTTAGGTTAGGTTAGGTTAGGTTAGGTTAGGTTAGGTTAGGTTAGGTTAGGTTAGGTTAGGTTAGGTTAGGTTAGGTTAGGTTAGGTTAGGTTAGGTTAGGTTAGGTTAGGTTAGGTTAGGTTAGGTTAGGTTAGGTTAGGTTAGGTTAGGTTAGGTTAGGTTAGGTTAGGTTAGGTTAGGTTAGGTTAGGTTAGGTTAGGTTAGGTTAGGTTAGGTTAGGTTAGGTTAGGTTAGGTTAGGTTAGGTTAGGTTAGGTTAGGTTAGGTTAGGTTAGGTTAGGTTAGGTTAGGTTAGGTTAGGTTAGGTTAGGTTAGGTTAGGTTAGGTTAGGTTAGGTTAGGTTAGGTTAGGTTAGGTTAGGTTAGGTTAGGTTAGGTTAGGTTAGGTTAGGTTAGGTTAGGTTAGGTTAGGTTAGGTTAGGTTAGGTTAGGTTAGGTTAGGTTAGGTTAGGTTAGGTTAGGTTAGGTTAGGTTAGGTTAGGTTAGGTTAGGTTAGGTTAGGTTAGGTTAGGTTAGGTTAGGTTAGGTTAGGTTAGGTTAGGTTAGGTTAGGTTAGGTTAGGTTAGGTTAGGTTAGGTTAGGTTAGGTTAGGTTAGGTTAGGTTAGGTTAGGTTAGGTTAGGTTAGGTTAGGTTAGGTTAGGTTAGGTTAGGTTAGGTTAGGTTAGGTTAGGTTAGGTTAGGTTAGGTTAGGTTAGGTTAGGTTAGGTTAGGTTAGGTTAGGTTAGGTTAGGTTAGGTTAGGTTAGGTTAGGTTAGGTTAGGTTAGGTTAGGTTAGGTTAGGTTAGGTTAGGTTAGGTTAGGTTAGGTTAGGTTAGGTTAGGTTAGGTTAGGTTAGGTTAGGTTAGGTTAGGTTAGGTTAGGTTAGGTTAGGTTAGGTTAGGTTAGGTTAGGTTAGGTTAGGTTAGGTTAGGTTAGGTTAGGTTAGGTTAGGTTAGGTTAGGTTAGGTTAGGTTAGGTTAGGTTAGGTTAGGTTAGGTTAGGTTAGGTTAGGTTAGGTTAGGTTAGGTTAGGTTAGGTTAGGTTAGGTTAGGTTAGGTTAGGTTAGGTTAGGTTAGGTTAGGTTAGGTTAGGTTAGGTTAGGTTAGGTTAGGTTAGGTTAGGTTAGGTTAGGTTAGGTTAGGTTAGGTTAGGTTAGGTTAGGTTAGGTTAGGTTAGGTTAGGTTAGGTTAGGTTAGGTTAGGTTAGGTTAGGTTAGGTTAGGTTAGGTTAGGTTAGGTTAGGTTAGGTTAGGTTAGGTTAGGTTAGGTTAGGTTAGGTTAGGTTAGGTTAGGTTAGGTTAGGTTAGGTTAGGTTAGGTTAGGTTAGGTTAGGTTAGGTTAGGTTAGGTTAGGTTAGGTTAGGTTAGGTTAGGTTAGGTTAGGTTAGGTTAGGTTAGGTTAGGTTAGGTTAGGTTAGGTTAGGTTAGGTTAGGTTAGGTTAGGTTAGGTTAGGTTAGGTTAGGTTAGGTTAGGTTAGGTTAGGTTAGGTTAGGTTAGGTTAGGTTAGGTTAGGTTAGGTTAGGTTAGGTTAGGTTAGGTTAGGTTAGGTTAGGTTAGGTTAGGTTAGGTTAGGTTAGGTTAGGTTAGGTTAGGTTAGGTTAGGTTAGGTTAGGTTAGGTTAGGTTAGGTTAGGTTAGGTTAGGTTAGGTTAGGTTAGGTTAGGTTAGGTTAGGTTAGGTTAGGTTAGGTTAGGTTAGGTTAGGTTAGGTTAGGTTAGGTTAGGTTAGGTTAGGTTAGGTTAGGTTAGGTTAGGTTAGGTTAGGTTAGGTTAGGTTAGGTTAGGTTAGGTTAGGTTAGGTTAGGTTAGGTTAGGTTAGGTTAGGTTAGGTTAGGTTAGGTTAGGTTAGGTTAGGTTAGGTTAGGTTAGGTTAGGTTAGGTTAGGTTAGGTTAGGTTAGGTTAGGTTAGGTTAGGTTAGGTTAGGTTAGGTTAGGTTAGGTTAGGTTAGGTTAGGTTAGGTTAGGTTAGGTTAGGTTAGGTTAGGTTAGGTTAGGTTAGGTTAGGTTAGGTTAGGTTAGGTTAGGTTAGGTTAGGTTAGGTTAGGTTAGGTTAGGTTAGGTTAGGTTAGGTTAGGTTAGGTTAGGTTAGGTTAGGTTAGGTTAGGTTAGGTTAGGTTAGGTTAGGTTAGGTTAGGTTAGGTTAGGTTAGGTTAGGTTAGGTTAGGTTAGGTTAGGTTAGGTTAGGTTAGGTTAGGTTAGGTTAGGTTAGGTTAGGTTAGGTTAGGTTAGGTTAGGTTAGGTTAGGTTAGGTTAGGTTAGGTTAGGTTAGGTTAGGTTAGGTTAGGTTAGGTTAGGTTAGGTTAGGTTAGGTTAGGTTAGGTTAGGTTAGGTTAGGTTAGGTTAGGTTAGGTTAGGTTAGGTTAGGTTAGGTTAGGTTAGGTTAGGTTAGGTTAGGTTAGGTTAGGTTAGGTTAGGTTAGGTTAGGTTAGGTTAGGTTAGGTTAGGTTAGGTTAGGTTAGGTTAGGTTAGGTTAGGTTAGGTTAGGTTAGGTTAGGTTAGGTTAGGTTAGGTTAGGTTAGGTTAGGTTAGGTTAGGTTAGGTTAGGTTAGGTTAGGTTAGGTTAGGTTAGGTTAGGTTAGGTTAGGTTAGGTTAGGTTAGGTTAGGTTAGGTTAGGTTAGGTTAGGTTAGGTTAGGTTAGGTTAGGTTAGGTTAGGTTAGGTTAGGTTAGGTTAGGTTAGGTTAGGTTAGGTTAGGTTAGGTTAGGTTAGGTTAGGTTAGGTTAGGTTAGGTTAGGTTAGGTTAGGTTAGGTTAGGTTAGGTTAGGTTAGGTTAGGTTAGGTTAGGTTAGGTTAGGTTAGGTTAGGTTAGGTTAGGTTAGGTTAGGTTAGGTTAGGTTAGGTTAGGTTAGGTTAGGTTAGGTTAGGTTAGGTTAGGTTAGGTTAGGTTAGGTTAGGTTAGGTTAGGTTAGGTTAGGTTAGGTTAGGTTAGGTTAGGTTAGGTTAGGTTAGGTTAGGTTAGGTTAGGTTAGGTTAGGTTAGGTTAGGTTAGGTTAGGTTAGGTTAGGTTAGGTTAGGTTAGGTTAGGTTAGGTTAGGTTAGGTTAGGTTAGGTTAGGTTAGGTTAGGTTAGGTTAGGTTAGGTTAGGTTAGGTTAGGTTAGGTTAGGTTAGGTTAGGTTAGGTTAGGTTAGGTTAGGTTAGGTTAGGTTAGGTTAGGTTAGGTTAGGTTAGGTTAGGTTAGGTTAGGTTAGGTTAGGTTAGGTTAGGTTAGGTTAGGTTAGGTTAGGTTAGGTTAGGTTAGGTTAGGTTAGGTTAGGTTAGGTTAGGTTAGGTTAGGTTAGGTTAGGTTAGGTTAGGTTAGGTTAGGTTAGGTTAGGTTAGGTTAGGTTAGGTTAGGTTAGGTTAGGTTAGGTTAGGTTAGGTTAGGTTAGGTTAGGTTAGGTTAG
>CATKIG010000013.1:0-7500 GCA_949752895.1 Dendrolimus pini
ATTTAGTGAACTTTAAATTAATATCAAATTAATATTAAGTTTCTTTCTTTGTGCACTTTGATTATCGCTGTGTCCTATATTGCTGTTTAATAGATTGTATATATATTAATTAATTTAATCTCGAAAAACAAAAATTTTGTTCCCCAAAAAATTTTTTTTAATTTTAACTTTTTAAATTTCTTAAAATAGTATCTCCCTTTGTTTAAATATAATCCATTTTTCTTTGTGCACTTTGATTATCGTTGTGCCCTATACTGTTATTTAAAAAGATCGTATATATATCAATTAATCTCGAAAAACAAATATTTGTTTCCAAAATTTTTTAAAATTTTTAATTTTTTGAAAATTCTTAAAGTAGTATCTCCCTTTGTTTAAGTATAAATCATTAATATAGAACTTTATCAATAATCTCTTGGAAAAACTTTAAAACCATTTATAATAATATAATACAAATATAAACATTTTTTAATCCTATCATCAAAACGTAAAGAACCCAGTGGAGTGTCGAAGTGTCCGCGGCGACCCGCACATAGCCATCCCAGCCCACGCGGAGCGCCGCGATCGGTTCGTGAAGTATATTTGTTGAAGAGTCCGTGCGACGGCGCCGGCCCCCCCCTGCCCGCTTTCGCCCTGCACCTGCAGCGCGGCCGCGTGCCGCCGCCTTCATTAGTCCCGCTATCCTTAAGACATAAATTAACTTAATTGACATTAGTATTAACGACTTAATTAACTAATTAACTAAATATAATCTTGTATATTGCTTCATATTTATACACTTAAAAATATATATATAATATAAACTTATTATCAATTATATATAATATATAAATATATATATGAATATATATAAACATACATACCACGAATTATTACATTTATAAATATACAATATATATATATATATCTTAGATATAATATAGAAATATATAACTAACTTATATAAATACACTAAATCTTCTATGCATATAAGTATATATATATACTACAATAACATAATATAAACTTATTATCAATTATATATAAAATATAAAATATACATATATATATATATACACGAACTATTACATCTATAAATACATAAATATATATATATACCTTATATATAATATAGAAATACATAACCAACCTACATAAACATATTAAACCTTCTACACATATAAGTATATATATATATATTTATATACTACAATAAAAATTATATTATAGTAATTTATAATATACACATATAAATATATATATAAGACATACATAAATAAATACGTATACAAGAGGCACCCTAATTAATAAATTAAAACACTTACATTCCAGCAACACACTTTACCTGAAACCGGGATTTATTCGAGACCATCAACGCGCCGCCGCCGCCGCTCGCAGCGCGCCGACCGCACGACCTCACGTGCACCGAGACCCCAGAGCGGCCGCGCGGAGCGAGGACCGCACGCGGTACGCGCGCAGTCTTCGGCCCGGCGCTGGGAAGACAACTGCTCATCCTACTCCAGGTATCCTGGGAACAAACTACACATACACATACAAAGATAGTAATATATACTCATACACACACGTAGGAACACAACATAAACAATAATACACACACACACACACACACACGTAAATAGTAAATACTGGTAGCCGCGTCATATTCAATACAAAGGAAAAATTCCCACGACCCGAACCAATTTCTCACGAAACAGGTGGGCAGTATAAGCCGGCAATTATTTTATTTTTCCCACGACGGAGTACGAGGAATTCAAAAGAAACCGCAAACTCATTAGCATAATTTATTCCTTACAAAGGAGCCGGGCCGACTTAAAGGCAGATAAGCCATTAATTATATCCGCACGACCGAGCACGAGGAATTCAAAGCGAAAACCGCAAACTCATTAGCATAATTTATTCCTTACAAAGGAGCCGGGCCCGACTCAAAGGCAGATAAGCCGGTAATTATTTCCGCTCGACCGAGCACGAGGAATTTTATAGTAAACAACTTCATTCACTGATTCACAACAACAAACGGGTCATTGACCTAGACTTGTCTAGACGTCGGGTATAGTAAACAATTTCATTAAATAAAAACATAACTTTTTATTCGACTTTTATCTTTAATTTATAACACTAATAGGGGGATATTTGCAACTTTTCTAATCTACATTCCGACGTATACATTAATATATCTGTACATTCACACTTTGGCACATTCGCACATTTACATTCGCACATTCGCATCCCGCATTTGTCCACTAGACACTTGTATATACACGCACATTATACAGACACGCGCACACGCATCCAGGCAAACACTACACGTACTCACCTGAAGAGCGCCTGCAGCCACTCTAACGGGACACAGGATACCTGGAATAGGAACAATAAAAATAAAACACTAGTACACAACACTTACACTTATTGAAGAAAGAAGGCTTCTGGCGGGTCAACGTCGGTACTCCTGAAACAGAAAGTACACATTATATTATTATTAGTTTTAGTTTTAAATTGTAGACGTAAGTAGATTGATAGTATCATCACCATTAATAATAAATTGATAATCATACTATCAATAAATTGACAACATAATTGTTTTAACAATCTGTAAGACCAAGGTTTTATTGACCTATTTAGCTTTGTATCGCTTTAAGACACTGTGTTAGCACAGATAGTGTAGATAACACTTTTTGACAAATAAGTTTTTAAATTTTTTAGTTTTAGTAGTCCTTAGTACTTGGGACTGTACTTAGTATATTCGACAAGGCTTATTGGCCATAGTTGCAGATTAGACTCCCCTGGTGTTATTGCACCAGCGGAATAGTGTATATAAGCTTTATTGAGCAGTATTATTAGTACTTGACGATCCTTCTCCGGAAGATGTTCAGGACACCGAGCAAATCCCAGCAGGGAACAAACGCCGACAAGGAGGTGGCAAGCTCACCTCCAACCAAGGAAACTGAGAAGCTCGTGGAGATAATGGAAGACATTGAAGACGAGGCTACCATAGCAGGTGGTAAGCCGAAGAACACGGCGGGATCTAGCCAGATTAAAAAGGTGGTGACCCTGATATATACCCCTCCTCCCAAACTGACGAAGACAGCGGCGACTACCGAGATTACGGCGACTTCGCCTGAAGAATTGAACAAAACCTACTCAAAGAAACTAGGAACAGTGGTTACAGGAAAACCGTCATCCATAATATTACAAAGGCCAGTGCCATCGTCATCGTCATCGACAATGGTCTCGATTATGGCACCGATAACTAGGTCACGAAAGCAACCAGCGTCCTCTCCTGAAGGAGAGAAGAAGTCAGAAATCCACCATAGTCGAAAAGAGAAAATAAAACAATGCTATGAAAAGTATGGAGAGTGTATAAAAGCGAAAACATCAAAAATTAAGGATGGCGCTAATGACTTTGTGAAAAAGATGTACGAACTCGCTATTGAAGCGGAAGAGGAAATAATAAGAATAAGGTCAGAGAGAGAAGTGGAAAAGCGGGAAACAAAGGAAGCAGGTGTCCAGAACAGAGAAAATGAGATAGAATCTCATGAAGAAATTGGAAGAAAACAGGACAAAGAAAAAGAGGCCTTGTTAATGAGGTTGAATGAGCATGCAAACCTCATGAGGGAAAACAACAGGAAAATAGAAGAACTCCAAAAAGAGATGGGAAGACATAGAGAAGAGCTGAGAGAGAATAGACAGAGCTATGCGAGTGTAGTATCGGGAAAACCCAGTGCGAAAGCACCGGAACGCCCGACGCTACACTCAATAATAGTCACAGACAAGAACCAAGAGCGAAATGTGGAAGAGGTGCTAAAAAGAATCAGCGAGACACTAAAGGTGAAAGAAGGAGGAGTCGAAATAGAGAAAATACGGAAAGCGAGAGATAAAAAAGTGATTATAGGATGCAGGACACCAAGCGAACGGGAACAAATTAAAAAAAGACTCCAGGAAAACGAGCACCTAAATGTGGAAGAGATTAAAAACAAGGACCCCTTAGTCCAGATTACAGGAGTATTAAAGGTTCACTCCGATGAGGAGCTCCTCCGTGCCCTGTCGAATCAAAACCGGAGGGTATTCGACGGGCTGGAGGAGCAGGATAGGATGATGAGGGTAGCCTACAAGATCAGGGGGCGAAATCCGCTCACGCACCGGGTTATAATCAGAGTGACGCCGCGGCTGTGGCAGAGGTTCACAAGCGAGGGCACGGTGAGAGTAGACCTCCAAACTCTGCATGTAGCAGACAGGTCTCCTCTCACCCAATGCTCCCAGTGTCTCGAGTATGGGCATGGGAAGAGACTATGCACAGAAGTGCACCCCAAATGCAGCCACTGCGGTGAGCCACATCTTAGGAGCCAGTGTCAATACTACAGAGCCGGCGACCCACCAACGTGTTGTAATTGCCTAAAGGGAAAACAATCAGATGTACAACACAATGCCTTTAGCGATAAATGCCCAATACGCATCAAATGGGATGCGATAGCAAGGGCATCTGTAGCGTATTGTTAAGGGCACTCTAACGAATCGGACGATATCTAAGGAGCAAAGGCCACATATGATTATGCAAGCAAACCTACAAAGGAAGGCGCTCGCAAATACAGAACTGCTAAATACTGCAAGCCAAAGAAACGTGGCCTTTGCACTGCTCCAAGAACCATATACAATCTATGAGAAGAAATTGGGCGGCTGCCGGGGGGCCAAGGTCCACCAGAACAACACACCGACTAAAGTAGTGAAAGCAGCTATTGTTGTTTTCGATCAGAATATTCAAGCGATTACTATGCCGGAATACACTACCGACAACATCGCGGTGGTAAAGTTGGGGAGTGGAGCTGACTCGCTGGTAGCCGTCTCAATCTACTTTGAGCCAAACAAAGACCTCGGGCCTTATATGGGACAACTTAGGCGTATCGTCCAGGGAGTGGGAACCCGGAGAATAATAATAGGAGGAGATATAAACTCGAAAAGCCCATGGTGGGGCAGTCCGGATGAAGATGCGCGTGGAGCGGAGGTGGCAGGACTCCTAAATGAACTTCACCTGCAGGTCCTCAACGAGGGGGACACTCCTACGTTCGACACCGTGCGTGGCGGCAAAGTCTTATCGAGCTTTATAGACATTACGGCTTGTACAAGGGAACTTCTCAATTACATTAACGACTGGAAAGTAGACACTGGAGTGACGAGTTCAGACCACAATACAATAACATTCACACTTCATACTAACAAGTTAAGCGCAGTTTGCATGTCTAGAACGACACGCATATATAACACAAAGAAAGCCAAATGGGACCAATTTCGTACGAAATTGGACCATCTGATGATAGAAAACAAAATAAATAAAAATGAAATAGAAAAACTTACTGACACGACGGACTTAGAAAATAAAATAAACACGTTTAATGAAATAATAAAAACAGCATGCAAACATAGTATACCTACAATTAAACAAAATAATAGAGTTAACGTACCATGGTGGTCAGACGAGCTCGCCGCGCTGAAACGTGGAGTCATGACCAAGAAGAGAAGAATCCGCTGGGCAGCACAATCTCGTAGAAGGAGAGTTGTCGACGAGTACCTGCAGGCAAAAGAAGAGTATGAAAATAAAGTAAAGCAAGCTAAAACTAGCAGTTGGAAGGAGTTCTGCACAAAGCAGGAGAAAGAAGGCCTATGGGAGGGAATATACAGGGTCATAGGAAGGACAAGAAAGAGGGAGGCAGACGAGCCATTAGTCGGAGGCGGAAGAGTGCTTGGACCGAGAGAGTCTGCAGAGCTGTTAGTGAGAGCCTTCTATCCGGAGGACAATATGGAGGGTGATACGCCAGAACACCAGGCAATAAGGGAGCGGGCGGACAAGCTCGGAGAAAACGAGGAAGGGAATGACGATCCTCCCTTCACAGCCCTCGAACTAAGAGAGGCCATTAGGAAATTTAACCCCAAGAAAGCACCTGGGTCCGACGGGCTAACAGCTGATATATGTATGCAGGTCATTTATCACATGCCGGAACTTTGCCTATCACTGGTAAATCAATGCCTAAGAACTGGATATTTCCCGGCTGTCTGGAAAGAAGCGACAGTGGTGGTGTTGCGGAAGCCGGGAAAAGACGACTACACCAACGTCAAATCATATAGGCCCATCGGCTTGTTGCCAGTGATGGGTAAAGTTCTGGAACGCCTTGTAGTAAACCGACTGAAGTGGTACCTAGTACCTAGGCTTAGCCCCCGGCAGTACGGGTTTCTGCCACAAAAAAGCACCGAGGACTCCCTCTATGATCTGGTGAGCAATATACGCCAAAAGCTGAGACAAAAAAAGATAATAACACTCGTCTCGCTGGACATAGAGGGAGCGTTCGATAGCGCTTGGTGGCCGATGATTAGGACCCGACTGGCCGAAGAGGACTGCCCGAGCAATATCCAGAAGATATTGGGCAGTTACCTGAGTGACAGAAAGGTTAGGCTTAGGTACCTAGGAGAAGAGGTTACAAGGAAAACCACAAAAGGCTGCGTCCAAGGTTCCATAGGGGGGCCTATACTGTGGGACCTTTTACTCGACCCCCTCTTAAAAGGACTTGAGGCGAGAGGCGCCCAAGTCCAAGCCTTCGCGGACGACGTTGTTTTGATATTTGACGGAGACTCCGGCTACGACATACAAGACAGAGCGAATGCGACCCTCTCCTATGTTCAGGAATGGGGTGTCCGAAACAAACTTAAATTTGCTCCACAGAAAACTAAAGCTATTACTTTTACGAACAAATTAAAGTACGACACCCCAAGACTGAATATGGGAGGGGTCAGCATTGAGATGGCCTCCGAAGTTAAGATCCTGGGATTAACCATAGACCGCAAGCTAACTTTTAACTCGCACATACGTAACGTATGTGCGAGGGCATTAAGTTTTTATGGACAGCTGTCGCGAGCAGCGAAGGTCACCTGGGGTCTTAACCCGGAGGTCATCCGGATAATGTATACAGCGGTGCTGGAGCCAATAGTCCTATACGCAGCGAGCGTCTGGGCCCCTGCGGCTACAAAGAAGTGCGTGCGTAAGCAACTAAACACCGTCCAACGCGGATTTGCACAGAAAATGTGTCGTGCATATAAAACCGTCTCCCTAAACTCCGCAATGGCGCTGGCGGGTATACTCCCTCTTGATCTTCGAGTAAGGGAAGCAGCTTCCCTATACGAAGCCAAGAGGGGTGTATACCAGCCAATGCTTGAGGATAGGGAGATGGAAATGCGAGTTGCTTACGCCAGCACACCTCACCCGGCCTCACACATCGAGTTGCAGTTTATCTGCCTGGTGGACCAAGAGCAGGTGGATGCGCAACGCACTCAAGCGGTGCGCATTTTCACGGACGGTAGTTTGATCGAAGGCCAGGTCGGAGCGTCATTATCCTACTGGGATAATGAGGCCGAGACCAATAGCCGGAAAATCAAACTAGCGTCTTACTGCACGGTCTATCAGGCAGAGATGCTGGCGATCTGTGAGGCTACGGCGTCAGCCAAAGGCAGCCCAGAAAGAAG
>CATKIG010000013.1:12500-29994 GCA_949752895.1 Dendrolimus pini
GAATGTAGATAAGGCTATAGAAATAGCCTATAAGATACGGGGACGCAACATAACAACCCACAAGGTGGTTTGTCGGGTCACGCCAACCTTGTGGAAAAGACTTACCGAAGCAGGCACGGTCAGGATAGGCCTACGCACATTACAGGTCACGGACAGGTCGCCACTTGTGCAGTGTACACAATGCCTGGGCTTCGGGCACGGTAGGAGGATATGCCAGGAGGGAGTCCAGGAAGTGTGTAGTCACTGCGGGGGCCCGCACGTAATAAGTGAGTGCGAAGAACACGCGGCGGGCACGCTACCCAAATGTACAAATTGCACAAGGGAAAGGAGGAAGGACACAGCACACAACTCCTTCAGTGACAAGTGCCCAGTAAGGGCCAGATGGGAGTGGATAGCGCGCTCGACCGTCGCCTATAGCTAGACACCCCACCTGTGAGAACATGATAGCAATGGGCCGGAAGTCGCACCCTACTGTAAGAGAATATGTTTAACTAAATAACCAGTAACACTTCTGCATTACAACACCAGGCAGTAGGGTGTGGCCAACGACCCCTCTATCATGCTTTGAGCAGGGGGTAGGGTCTAGCAAATGAGGCCACCTCTCTAGGAGGACACACACTAACCCCATTTACCTAGGCGACCAGCAAAGTACAGATTGCCCCGAGTACCAATACATACATACATTTATACGTAACATACATAAAAATCACTACACATACACTCACTATCATACGCAACACTGGCACATACCCAATCAATTATGACACTAAAACACACTGTGATAAGCACGTATTGCCATTAACGTACTAATAAGCGGACTCCTTAATCTCGATTAAGTATGCCAGCTGTATTAAACAAAATGGTAAAACAACACTTATAACAAGACCAACTTTAACTAATATAAGAACACTGATACATAGAGATACACGATCACACAAAGTACAAATACAATAACACTCAACTAATTGCAAACCATCACACACTTTTACAAAAATTAACGTTACACATACTAAAAACACAACACACCGGAAACCCGACTCCTTTAATTTAAAGAGAGTCGGTTTTGTAATAAACACACAAGCATAACAACAAATCAGTACACAAAACAAAATAACAGCCATTCAACCCGTACTATACACAAACAAAAAGTCTAGCTAACACAAAAACACAACTATTGGTATTAACCAATAATATAGTAACTTACACGTACACACCGACTTAGGATACTCGGGGATTAGGGGAACACACACAAACAACAATACAGCAACAACACTAACTACACAAAACCTTTGAACTTATAATATATATATATATAAAGCAATAAGTAAATATGGCATAAACCAACGGCACTGAAACTATATACTAGTATATATGTTTTAGTATCAAATAACCAGAGTAAATAATACAAACAACACAGAAGCATCACAATACAAAACCCCTAGTAAGAATAAGGTCCTTATATATAAGGCTCGAGATAGAAATGTATAATACAACTACTCACAACACACCTGTATTTTTAATAGATATCCGTAATAAAATTGTAAATGGAAAAAGTAAACAATATAAACAAATGTAATTTCTGGAGAAACTTAACAAAATGACAACATTGTAAATTAGTAAATAAGTTCAAAAATTGTAAAAAATAAAACTAAGTTAGAGAATTGTAACCGTTATAAAATAAACAAATAAAGAAAATAAATAAAGAACCCCCAACCACTCCCAACCTCACCCAACCCAAACCAACCCAAACCAATACACCCCAAACTATACCCTACCAATCCAATCACAACCTCCAACCTCTTCCAAACTCCTCTTAACCCAATCACGTTGCATTAAAGTTACTTACCTTAGCTAAATTTACGAATAGGTAGCTAGTTAGCTAAAATTACGGATAGGGATGTAGAGTAGCAAATAAACAAAGGCATAACACTTGGGCATATCTTGTTCGCCTGAGAGAAAGTAGGGAAAAAAAAAAAAAAAAAAAAAAAAAAAAAAACCTAACCTAACCTTTTTTTTTTTTTTTTTTTTTTTTTTTTTTTTACATGAGGAAATGCGTTGCCGCACCGTCAGCCGCGCGGGGGATCATGCGCGGCCGGTGTGTGGGGCTCCCCGACGCCGATTAATCAATACGACCGGCGCCGGTATACCCACTAAAACCTCATGGGAGCCTTCTTCCGCCTAGCGCCGGGGTCACGGTACACGCGCGAGCTTAACCCGCAACCCCGGCAGCGGCTGGCCGCCTCGTAAACAGAGGCGGCCTCTCCTGTGTGCGGGCCGGGGAATGACGTTTCCCCGGCCCTGAGAGGGACGCGCGGCTGCCTCTCGCGCCCTCTCGCGGCATTAGTGCGGGCGGAGATCTTAAGGATCCCCCCAGACCTCGACGCCCGCTGCCGCTCGCCCGTGGCTGCTGTTAGTCCACGGGCGTTACGTCTCGCCGCTCCCCGCGGCGGCTGGTGTTGTTGCCGCCGCGGCCGCGGCATTGTCCGGCGCCTTCCGGCTGGCCTGACCTTTCCTCCTGGTGGGCTTGGCCCCACAGGGCCTCGAGCCCAACTGGTGACCGGCCGGCCTGCCCGCGGCAGCGCACACAGGACAGTGCGGCTTCGCTGAGCAGGGGCCTGTCACCAGGTGCCCGGCTTGTCCGCAGCGGTAGCAATTCCCGCTGCGGTCCACCTCAGAGGTGCATACCGCCGCCACATGACCAGGCTCGTGGCAACGGTAGCATCTCTGTGTCCTGTGGGGCAAGGCCTTGACTATGGCCGAAGACCAACCCACCAGGAGCTTCACCTTCTCTCCGAGGAGTTTCTTGGCGGCCGCCACCGGGCAGGCCACCACCGTCTGTCCTAGCCCGTCTGGGCCAGTGCGTATCTTGGACGCCTTGACGCCCCCTACGGAGCATCCGGTGGTCCGCGCGATGGCGGCGGCCACGTCCTCCTCGTGTACATGGTCATCCAGGCCCGAGACGCGAAGACACACAGTCTTCTCGGGCCTGGAGATGCGCACGTCCTCGGGATAGAGTTCCAGCCTCAGACGCTCGGCGAGGGCGTCAGCTAGGGGGGCACTTTCGGCGCCTGGAAGCACCAGCATTCGCGCCCCCGTGCGCGCCCTCTTGAGGCGGAGGCCGCCCTCTATCCCGAGGTCAGCCAACTTTATTCTTGCTTTCGCCTTGGAGAAGAGGTCCGCGTATGTCACCCCTCGCTCCGCCGCGCCTGGCTGAAGCGTCAGGACGACGGCGGCGGATTTTGGGGGACGCAGGCGCGGGGACCTCTTCTCCTTGGGTTTCTTCTCCTTTTTATTGGACGCTGGGGGTGGAGGAGGGGGGGGCTGCGAGGCCGGAGCCTGCGCCACATCCCCCTGGCTCTTCCTCCCGCGTTTTCTTCCTCCTCGCTGCCTCGCGCGGGTGGTCGGCGCGTTGGCAGCGGTCGCAGTCGGCTGGGTGCCGGACGGCGGCTGGTTGGCCCTTCTTTTGGCCTTCCTCTTCCCGACCGTCGTCCAGCCCTCCTCGGGTACGGCCGGGAGAGGGAGGGGCGCCGGACAGGCGGGCGGTGGTGGCGCAGAAGCCGATGACACCGCGGTCTCAATTGATTCCCTTCGGGAGGGAAGGGGAGGGAACTCCTCGACCGAGCGCCCAAAGATGAGCGAGGGGCTCGGCGGGGGTGTGGGTCTGGCTCGAGGAGCAGGGCTCGACCTGGGGGCTGGCCCCGTCGTGGGTGTCAGCCGGGCCGAGCGCATCTGTTCCTCCATGGCCGCGAACCTGCTCTCCATCGCGAGAGTAAGCTGGTTCAGGCTCGCGGCCATCGTCTTCTCGATGCTTGGCGGTGGCACAACCGGTGGCGGCGCAGGAGCGGCCTGCGGCCGGGTGAGTTCCGCCTGAAGGCTCCTCAGCTCCTTCCGGAGGTCCGCGATCTCTACCTCCATGCGGCTATTCGCCGCACGGAGGAGGGCGACCTCCTCGGATGATGTTCGACTGAGGAGCTCTTCTGAGGCCTCTTGGATGGCCGCAGCCGCATCCTTTAGGGCCTTTTGAAGGGTCCCTTTTAGACCCTTCGACACCTTGGCCACGTTTGTGACCACCGCCAGCGAGTCAGCGATTTGTCGCTGGAGGCCCTCCGCGTGAGCGACACGAGCATCGGGAGCGGCCTGGCTCGCAGGGGGCGGACCAGTCTGGAGTCTGGTCACCCTCGCGGAAGCCATCGCCGAGGCCTGCTCCACGATCTCTTTCTCCGCCTGGAGCTCTAGCTCCGCGCGTTGGGCCTCCACGAGCGCCTTCTTGGCGTCCGCCAGACCCACGTATTCCCCTGTTGTTGGGGGACGGCCTCTGCCCCGCTTTTCGTCCGGCGCTTTTTTGGCTGCCTGGGTCTTAGCGGGGGCTTTGGGGGCCGGTCGCTCATCTTCCGACGAGGACGAGAATGACGACGACTCCATCATCTCGTCCAGGTCGTCTAGGGCCAGGTAACGTCGCAGCGCCTCGTTGCGCGCGACCTCCCTGGCCTTGTCTCCTTTGGTGGGGGGGGGATTGGTGGAGCCCCCCGCCTCGTCCGCAGATGGTTTTCGGGACGAGGCTGCCGACCTACTCCTCGTTACGCGAGAAGCAGCCTGAGTCTTCTCCTCCGGCGCTTTGGGCGCCGGGGCCTTCGATGGTGCCTTGCCGGCGAAGATTTCTTCCTCGGCCTCTGATAAGCCGGACAAGAATAGGTCGTCTGTGTCAGCTGGCTGCGACCGCATTGCGCGGGAGCCAGCTTTGGAAGTGCTTGGCGCTTCTTCCGGCGTAGAAATCGCCGACAAGAAGCGAGCATACATATTCTTTTCGCCTCCGCCCTTCTCGGGCCCTTTCGGGTTGGATTTGCCCTTCTCGGGCTCGCCACTAACGTCTACTCCGCCCTTCACGGGCACTGAAGCGTCGGGTTTGGTTTTAAAAAATTTCTCCATTCTGTTCCCACGAGTCGTTACTTTTTATGGTTGAAAACTGGGTGTGGTACGCAGTATCGACCGGGTTTGCCCCCCCGGCCTCAAAACAGCTCGCCCTGCGCCGCAGCTTAAGTAGTAGGGGATTTTTTATTGAGGTTTACTCCTCTTGGGCCAGCCAATAAAGGCAAGCCCCGCGGTCCCGTGTAGCCGCGAGACGTGACCACAGACACCACACGGGGAAACGCTCGACGGTAGCGCCCAGTGACAGGACTCTCGCCCCACCACTGGGCCCGCCGCCACTGTCCTCGACGTCCGGGCGCGCGGGGCAGAACCGCGCTGCCCTCTCCTCGACGGCCAACGGAGCAGAGCTCAACGTTGGCAGTCGCATCGGAAGGGAGGTGTGTTTGGGGAGGAGGTTTGGAAGGAAGGGAAGGAATCAACCTAACCTAACCTAACCTAACCTAACCTAACCTAACCTAACCTAACCTAACCTAACCTAACCTAACCTAACCTAACCTAACCTAACCTAACCTAACCTAACCTTTTTTTTTTTTTTTTTTTTTTTTTTTTTTTTTTTTTTTTTTTTTTTTTTTTTTTTTTTTTTTTTTTTTTTTTTTTTTTTTTTTTTTTTTTTTTTTTTACATGGGGAAATGCGTTGCCGCACCGTCAGCCGCGCGAGGGATCAGCGCGGCCGGTGTGTGGGGCTCCCCGACGCCGATTAATCAATACGACCGGCGCCGGTATACCCACTAAAACCCCATGGGAGCCATCATCCGCCTGAGTGCCGGGTCACGGTATATCGCGCGAGCATAACCCGCGACCCGGCGGGCGGCTGGCCGCCTCGTAAACAGAGGCGGCCTCTCCTGTGTTCGGGCCGGGGAGTGAACTTTCCCCGGCCCTGAGAGGAACGCGCGGCTACCTCTCGCGCCCTCTCGCGGCATTAGTGCGGGCGGAGGTCTCAAATGATCCCTCAGACCTCGACGCCCGCTGCCGCCGGGAGGGGGAGGCTGCGAGGATTGCTCCTGCGCCATCACCCCTCCCTCTCCTTCCTCCTCCCCCCCGCCGCCTCGCGCACACAGCAGCGTCAGCAGCGGGGGGGGCTTTCGCGATGGGGGGGGGGAGGGGGAGGCTGCGCCATCACCCCTCCCTCTCCTTTCTCCCCCTCCGCCGCCTCGCGCTCTCAGCAGCGTCAGCGGCGGGGGGAGGCTTCGCGATGGGGGGAGGGGGAGGCTGCGAAGGATTGCTCCTGCGCCAACACCCCTCCCCCCTCTCCTTCCACCCCGCCCCCCCCACCGCCTCGCGCACACAGCAGCGTCAGCGGCAGGGGGGGCCTCGCGATAGTGGGGGAGGGGGAGGCTGCAAGGATTGCTCCTGCGCCATCACCCCTCCCTCTCCTTCTCCCCCTCCGCCGCCTCGCGCACACAGCAGCGTCAGCGGCGGGGGGGGCTTCGCGATGGGGGGAGGGTGAGGCTGCGAAGGATTGCTCCTGCGCCAACACCCCTCCCCCCTCTCCTTCCTCCCCTTTTCCACGCCGCCTCGCGCACAAAGCAGCGGCAGCGGCGGGCGCACACAGCTAGGGGAGGGTAGGTCGCCGGTCAGGCGGGCGGTGGTGGGGTGGACATCACCACCGCCATCCTTGACGGCCAGCGGAGAAAATCTCGACGCTGGCGGTCGCAACGGAAGGGATGGGTGTTTGGGGAGGAGGTTTGGAAGGAAGGTAAGGCCTTTTAGGATGAGGAGGCGGGTAGGTGGGACACCACTGTCACGGAGTGAAGGGGGGAATGTGACAGTGGCCGCTCGGGGCCCCGGGGACGCATCCCCTTGTACCGCTACCTGGACGGAGGGGAGTCCAGGGCGGCACCCCCTGGGGGAAACCTAACCTAACCTAACCTAACCTAACCTAACCTAACCTAACCTAACCTAACCTAACCTAACCTAACCTAACCTAACCTAACCTAACCTAACCTAACCTAACCTAACCTAACCTAACCTAACCTAACCTAACCTAACCTAACCTAACCTAACCTAACCTAACCTAACCTAACCTAACCTAACCTAACCTAACCTAACCTAACCTAACCTAACCTAACCTAACCTAACCTAACCTAACCTAACCTAACCTAACCTAACCTAACCTAACCTAACCTAACCTAACCTAACCTAACCTAACCTAACCTAACCTAACCTAACCTAACCTAACCTAACCTAACCTAACCTAACCTAACCTAACCTAACCTAACCTAACCTAACCTAACCTAACCTAACCTAACCTAACCTAACCTAACCTAACCTAACCTAACCTAACCTAACCTAACCTAACCTAACCTAACCTAACCTAACCTAACCTAACCTAACCTAACCTAACCTAACCTAACCTAACCTAACCTAACCTAACCTAACCTAACCTAACCTAACCTAACCTAACCTAACCTAACCTAACCTAACCTAACCTAACCTAACCTTTTTTTTTTTTTTTTTTTTTTTTTTTTTTTTTTTTTTTACATGGGGAAATGCGTTGCCGCACCGTCAGCCGCGCGAGGGATCAGCGCGGCCGGTGTGTGGGGCTCCCCGACGCCGATTAATCAATACGACCGGCGCCGGTATACCCACTAAAACCCCATGGGAGCCATCATCCGCCTGAGTGCCGGGTCACGGTATATCGCGCGAGCATAACCCGCGACCCGGCGGGCGGCTGGCCGCCTCGTAAACAGAGGCGGCCTCTCCTGTGTTCGGGCCGGGGAGTGAACTTTCCCCGGCCCTGAGAGGAACGCGCGGCTGCCTCTCGCGCCCTCTCGCGGCATTAGTGCGGGCGGAGGTCTCAAATGATCCCTCAGACCTCGACGCCCGCTGCCGCCGGGAGGGGGAGGCTGCGAGGATTGCTCCTGCGCCATCACCCCTCCCTCTCCTTCCTCCTCCCCCCCGCCGCCTCGCGCACACAGCAGCGTCAGCAGCGGGGGGGGCTTTCGCGATGGGGGGGGGAGGGGGAGGCTGCGCCATCACCCCTCCCTCTCCTTTCTCCCCCTCCGCCGCCTCGCGCTCTCAGCAGCGTCAGCGGCGGGGGGAGGCTTCGCGCTGGGGGGAGGGGGAGGCTGCGAAGGATTGCTCCTGCGCCAACACCCCTCCCCCCTCTCCTTCCACCCCGCCCCCCCCACCGCCTCGCGCACACAGCAGCGTCAGCGGCAGGGGGGGCCTCGCGATAGTGGGGGAGGGGGAGGCTGCAAGGATTGCTCCTGCGCCATCACCCCTCCCTCTCCTTTCTCCCCCTCCGCCGCCTCGCGCACACAGCAGCGTCAGCGGCGGGGGGGGCTTCGCGATGGGGGGAGGGTGAGGCTGCGAAGGATTGCTCCTGCGCCAACACCCCTCCCCCCTCTCCTTCCTCCCCTTTTCCACGCCGCCTCGCGCACAAAGCAGCGGCAGCGGCGGGCGCACACAGCTAGGGGAGGGTAGGTCGCCGGTCAGGCGGGCGGTGGTGGGGTGGACATCACCACCGCCATCCTTGACGGCCAGCGGAGAAAATCTCGACGCTGGCGGTCGCAACGGAAGGGATGGGTGTTTGGGGAGGAGGTTTGGAAGGAAGGGAAGGCCTTTTAGGATGAGGAGGCGGATAGGTGGGACACCACTGTCACGGAGTGAAGGGGGGAATGTGACAGTGGCCGCTCGGGGCCCCGGGGACGCATCCCCTTGTACCGCTACCTGGACGGAGGGGAGTCCAGGGCGGCACCCCCTGGGGGAAACCTAACCTAACCTAACCTAACCTAACCTAACCTAACCTAACCTAACCTAACCTAACCTAACCTAACCTAACCTAACCTAACCTAACCTAACCTAACCTTTTTTTTTTTTTTTTTTTTTTTTTTTTTTTTTTTTTTTTTACATGGGGAAATGCGTTGCCGCACCGTCAGCCGCGCGAGGGATCAGCGCGGCCGGTGTGTGGGGCTCCCCGACGCCGATTAATCAATACGACCGGCGCCGGTATACCCACTAAAACCCCATGGGAGCCATCATCCGCCTGAGTGCCGGGTCACGGTATATCGCGCGAGCATAACCCGCGACCCGGCGGGCGGCTGGCCGCCTCGTAAACAGAGGCGGCCTCTCCTGTGTTCGGGCCGGGGAGTGAACTTTCCCCGGCCCTGAGAGGAACGCGCGGCTACCTCTCGCGCCCTCTCGCGGCATTAGTGCGGGCGGAGGTCTCAAATGATCCCTCAGACCTCGACGCCCGCTGCCGCCGGGAGGGGGAGGCTGCGAGGATTGCTCCTGCGCCATCACCCCTCCCTCTCCTTCCTCCTCCCCCCCGCCGCCTCGCGCACACAGCAGCGTCAGCAGCGGGGGGGGCTTTCGCGATGGGGGGGGGGAGGGGGAGGCTGCGCCATCACCCCTCCCTCTCCTTTCTCCCCCTCCGCCGCCTCGCGCTCTCAGCAGCGTCAGCGGCGGGGGGAGGCTTCGCGATGGGGGGAGGGGGAGGCTGCGAAGGATTGCTCCTGCGCCAACACCCCTCCCCCCTCTCCTTCCACCCCGCCCCCCCCACCGCCTCGCGCACACAGCAGCGTCAGCGGCAGGGGGGGCCTCGCGATAGTGGGGGAGGGGGAGGCTGCAAGGATTGCTCCTGCGCCATCACCCCTCCCTCTCCTTTCTCCCCCTCCGCCGCCTCGCGCACACAGCAGCGTCAGCGGCGGGGGGGGGCTTCGCGATGGGGGGAGGGTGAGGCTGCGAAGGATTGCTCCTGCGCCAACACCCCTCCCCCCTCTCCTTCCTCCCCTTTTCCGCGCCGCCTCGCGCACAAAGCAGCGTCAGCGGCGGGCGCACACAGCTAGGGGAGGGTAGGTCGCCGGTCAGGCGGGCGGTGGTGGGGTGGACATCACCACCGCCATCCTTGACGGCCAGCGGAGAAAATCTCGACGCTGGCGGTCGCAACGGAAGGGATGGGTGTTTGGGGAGGAGGTTTGGAAGGAAGGGAAGGCCTTTTGGGATGAGGAGGCGGATAGGTGGGACACCACTGTCACGGAGTGAAGGGGGGAATGTGACAGTGGCCGCTCGGGGCCCCGGGGACGCATCCCCTTGTACCGCTACCTGGACGGAGGGGAGTCCAGGGCGGCACCCCCTGGGGGAAACCTAACCTAACCTAACCTAACCTAACCTAACCTAACCTAACCTAACCTAACCTAACCTAACCTAACCTAACCTAACCTAACCTAACCTAACCTAACCTAACCTAACCTAACCTAACCTAACCTAACCTTTTTTTTTTTTTTTTTTTTGGCCAGGGGAAATCCGTTTGAGGACTAGACCGCGACAGGCACAGAAGCCTGGGGGATGCTCGCGACCTTGGTGAGATAGTGTGGGATTCGCCAGATCGGGGGTGGCACTAGCGTGCCCGGTCAGAACCGGTGCCACGCTATTGCCACTCCCCAGTTAGGGATACCCACTAAAACCCCTGGGTGTTCCGTCCTGCGCCTTATGCCAGGGCTACGTGTATGCGGTTTTCCCAACTCCGCTACCCTGGCAGGCGTGGGCCCCGCTCACTGGGCCTCTTCCAATGCCGGGGGAGCTGCTCCCCCGGCGACGACTGGGTCTTTTCGGCGTGGGGCGGTCTGTAACTCGCCCCACGGGAAGAGAGATGAGCGCGCGCGGAACACTCGCGCTCTCATCTCGACGGCATGTGCGGGTGAGTGAGAACCTCTATGCCCCTAGAGGCCCCACCCGCGCCGCCCGCTTACGGTGGCCGAAGGTCTAGGTCAGACCTCCGGCGTCGGCGCGTCCTCCTTTGTCGGGAGCGGAGCAGGGAATTACGCTCACGCTCCCGTTCCGCCTCCTCCTTCGCAAACATGACTTGCTCGCAGAAGGAGGAGACGGCGTCCCATCCGGTGGAGCTCCCGACCATGGTGCGTACCACGGCCGGGAGCGAGGTGTCAAATCCGGTATGGGCGACGAGCTCTCGGCGCTGCTCTGTCCAGCCTGGACACTCCTGGAGTGTGTGCAGCGCCGTGTCCTCGTCGCCCGTGTCACAGTGGTGGCACCCTGACGTTGCCTCGCGGCCGAGGCGACACAGGTACCTGCCGAAGCAACCATGCCCCGTCAGGACCTGCGTCAGCCTGAAGGTCAGGGTGCCGTGACGTCGTCCTAGCCATTCGTGCAGGACGGGCCGCACCGCCTCAATGGTGGCGGGGCCCGCGCTGGGGCGTCGTAGGCGATCTTCCCAGACCCCCACGGCTACCTGGCGGAGCTCCGACCGGCACGCCTCGATCTCGCGAGGCGCGGGTCTGGTGCCCCTGGCCAGGGCTTCCTTGCGCCATACGTACAGTGACGCAAGGACCCTGGCTTCCAGGTCCCATGGGGGGGATCCGGCGAGTAGCGAGGCCACTTCGAAGGACACCGTACGGTATCCTCTTATTGCCCTGACGGCCAATATGCGTTGCGCTTGACGCAATAGCGCCGCGTTTTTGGCCGTCAGGCGGTCCGACCATATCGGGGCCCCATACAGGGCCATCGAACGTACGATGCCTTCGAAGAGTTTTCGGCACGTGGCGTTAGGCCCCCCGACATTTGGGAGCAAGCGCGACAGCGCACCGGCTGCCCCCTTGAGTCTGGGGAGCAGCTGCCGAAAATGTGCCGAAAAATCCCATCGGCCATCGAGGACCAATCCCAGATACTTCATGGTCTCCCCGATGCCGATGCGGATGCCTCCTACAACGATGCTACTGCCTGGAGGTGGGCGGTTACGAGGACCGTGAAACATCACGGCCTCGGTCTTCTGCAACGCCACCTCCAGACCAAGACGCCGGATCCTGCCTACTATCGTTGACACCCCAGCCGTGCCTAAAAGACACGCCTGCCTATGGGTCCTCCCGCGCGCGGCGATCAGCGTGTCGTCTGCGTAACATACGACGCTGACGCCCGGGAGGACCCGACACCTCAGAGTCCAGTCGTATGCGATGTTCCACAGGAGGGGACCCAGAACCGACCCCTGTGGAACACCGCACACCATTGCTCGCCGATTCCAACCCTCGTGGACCGGGTAAGTGACGGCTCGACTATTTAAGTATGCCCCGACTATTCGGCGGAGGTAGGTCGGCACCCCGAAGTATCGGAGCGCCTCCATGATGCATGCCCAGGGCAAGGAATTGAATGCGTTGGCGATGTCTAGACTCACCGCCAACAAAACCTCGCCCTGGGAGACTGCGTCCTCCGCCAGGCTTTTCAAGCGCATGATCGCGTCGATCGTGGAGCGCCCCGTGCGAAAACCAAACTGGTTGTCCGCCAGATCCGGCCCCGTCGTCGTTAGGTGCTGGACGAGTCGGTGGACGATGATACGCTCAAAGAGCTTTCCGACCTCGTCCAGCAGCACAATGGGCCGGTAGGCGGACGGCGAGTCCGCAGGGCGCCCCTCCTTACGCAGCAGGACCAGCTTTCCTGTCTTCCACCGCTGTGGAAACTGGCCCTGCTCTAGGCATGCGCTGAAAAGCCCAATCAGTCGGGGCTCCAGGGCGTCGTAGGACAGAACCCACGCACGCCCTGGTATGCCGTCAAGGCCGGGGGCGGCGTTCTTGGCCTTTAGCCGTAGCATGGCCACCCCCAGCTCTACCCGGTCCACAGTGGGCACAGGGTCTCTTTCCGCGCTGGGCTCCGCCTCTGGCGGTGCCATGGCAGGAGGCATGTGCTCAGCCCGTGAAGGGAACAGAGCGCCAACAACATCGTGAACAACGTCCCTGGGGAGAGACTCGGTGAGTGGGGGCGCCCAGGCACGGAGCTTGTTCCGTGCCATCTTGAAAGGGCGCCCCCAAGGATCCTGGTTGAGAGTGTCCAGGAGCTCCCCCCAGGCGACGTTTTTTGCGTTGCGGATCTCAATCCGCAGTGTTCTTCTGGCGCTTCTGTACCCCTCGTACAGCTGAGCCTCCACAGTCGCTGCGTCCACTGCGCGACGACGCCGTCTTCTGTGGCGGGTGTACTGGCGGCGCGCGCTATTGCACGCGCGCCTTAGCCCCTCCAGTACGGGGTTCCACCAGTACACCTTTCGGAAGGGCTGGAATCGGCCCCTCCTCGGCATCGCCGCATCGCAGACGCCAGTGACGAGCGACCGTAGGTTTTCTGCCTCCTGCTCTACATTCACATCGGGAGCGTTCACCTCGGACCCTGATGCCCAGGTGGCGACGATCAGGGCCTCCTTGAACAGCTCCCGATCCAACTTTTGCAATGCCCAGCGCGGACAATCACCTACCGGGGACTCTCGGGACGGAGGGTCCGGATTTCGGCCGGAGACGCTGAACCGTATATAACGGTGGTCGGAGAGCGTCTCCACCTCTGTGACGACCCTCCAGTCCCGCACACGGCGCGCCAGTTCAGGGCTGGCAAATGTGACGTCTACTATTGAGCCGCCCTGCTGGCGCACACACGTGTGTACGGAGCCCCGGTTAAGGACTACGAGACCCTTTTCGATGGCCCATTCTTCCAGTGCCTCACCACGCGGACACGTACTCGGGGATCCCCAAGCCACGGATTTTGCGTTGAAGTCCCCGAGCACGAGCACGGGGCGAGGCCGGCTGCGGGCCACCACTGTGCCCACTTCCTCAATCCATCCCTCGAAATCGGCGAGCGTTCTGTTTGGGGAGAAGTAGCCACCAACGACTACTATCTCCCCGATCGTTGCCGCCACGTAGCCCCGTCCCCTTACCAAACCGGCTAGGGGAGGGCATGCGGCGGCGGTCCGGACAATAATAGCCACCGAGCCATCGAGATCCCCAGCCCAGTCAGAACGGGGGGGGACGTAGTAAGGCTCGGCGACCACTGCTAATTGAATATTCCACTGCGCCATGCTCTGCACTAACAGATCTTGTGCAGTGGCGCAGTGGTTCAGGTTACCTTGGACCACTAGGAGAGCCATTAGAACGAATGTTTATTGCTCCATCCTAGTGGTCCCAGGCGCTGGCGACGGCGATGGCGGCGGTGGCAGCGAACGTGGTTTGGGCTGCGGCCGCTGCGGCTGCGGTGGCAAAGTGTTGATTGCCGCAGCCTGCGTGGGGACCTTTTCCTTTTTCTTTTTCTTCTTCTTGCGTTTCTTCGGCGTCTGTTTGGAGCCGCCTTTTCCTTTTTCTTGGTCCACCTTTTTATTGGTGGACCTAGCCGTAGTGGGGGGGCCTGCGCTTTTACGCGCAACCGGCACTCCCCTGCACATCCAGTGTCCTGCCGCCCGGCCAGCCGCACTGCAAATGCTGCAGTGGGGCGCGTTCTGGCATGTAGCGGCAGGGTGTCCAGGTTGACCGCAGCGATAACAGTCCTTGCTGCGGTCGACAGGGGAGGAGCAGGCGCAGGCCACGTGTCCTGCCACTAGGCAGCGCCAGCACCGCTCTGACCGGCCCGGCAAGACTTTAATGTCTGCCGAGGCCCACCCCACCATGACTCTTGGTCTGTCCTTTAATTTTATGGCCGCCGCCACTGGGCATGCCAAGATGATATAGCCCAGTCTATCCGGACCCTGACGAATGGCGCCGGAACTGAAACGACCGGCGGCAACATCTGTGACCCGGGCTACGGCAGCCACGACCTCTTCTGTAGTGGTGCAGTCATCCAGACCCGAGATGCGCACGTTCAAACATCTCTCGGGCCTGGACACCTTGATCTCCTCTTCAGGCAAGACTGCCTTGAGCCGCGCGGCGAGGGCATCAGCCTTCTCCCCGCTGTCCTTGCCAGGGAGAAGGAGCATACGGGCTCCCGTCCGCGCGGTCTTCAACTTGACACTGGCGATGCCAAGATCGCCGAGCTTTATGTTAGCTTTCGCTCTCTGCATTACGTCCGCGTAGCTGATGCCCTTTTCCACCGCTGCGGGTAACAATGTGAGGATCACCGCAGTGGTGTTAGGCATCCGCAAACGCGGACTCTTTCTCGCCGGACGAGTCGGCGGTCTTGGCTTCTCTTTAGGTTGGGCAGTCCTGCCCGAACCACTGGGTTGTGCCGGTGGGTTCTTTTTCTTTCTTGGCTTACGAGCCACCACCGACCAGCTTTCTTCCTGCCTTTGGGGCGGCTCTGGAGCAGACGAATCGGTCCTTGCTGGCCTCTTAGGTCTTGGAGTATTCCCCTCGCCGTTGTTTCCATCGACTGTGCCTCTTTTCCTCTTAGGAATTGGTAGCGCAGGGAAGTCTTCGGGAGGGCGGTTGCCCCCACTTCTCCCAGGTGCAGAAGTTTGCTGCGCACTCGCACTCGCCCGCCGGGCGTCTACTGCCAACGGCGGGCGGACTCGCTTCTCTGGGAGAAGGCGGTCATTTAGAGCGGCTAACTTAGCGTCCATCATGGCCCCAAGTGATAGGGTCAGATGGCGCAAGAGCTCGTCCTGGTCGTTAAACCGCCCTCCCACGATAGGCCTCGATGAAGGCTGCGGCGGTGGAGGCGGTGGCTTCGGCGTCGACGTGGGTGGTGCAGGCCGGGGACGGGTGATCTCGGCCCGTAGGCTGGCCAGCTCCTTCCTCAACTCTTTCATTTCGGCCTCGAGGCGCCGGTTGGCCGCTTCGAGTCGCCTGACTTCTTCGGATTCCGTGCGGCCGCGCAACACCTCGAAAGCGTCACTAATGATGCCCACGGAATCGTTCAAGGACTTCATGAACGTCCCCTTCAACCCCCTGGGGACTTTCGCCACGTGGCGGATAACTCCCAGGGCGTTGCGGACGTCCGTCTCTATGGCCTGAGCCGTACGGGCCCCGGTTTCGTCTGTGGTGGTGACCGACCCTGAGCCTCTTAGAAGTTCTGGGGCCCGTCGAGCGATACGCGCCTCCTCGGCAGCTCTAATCAGCTCGACGGTGCTTTCTTCGTGATCCAGCTCAAGGTCGGTAGTCCTGCTGGCTTTGGCGACAGTCTCTTTGGCTCGTGCCAAGCTGGCGGCCTGTTCGGTTGCCTCTTCAGTAGCTGCGGAGGGTGGGGACACCCTACGGCAGGTTTTCGGCACCGCCGTCTCCTCATCGCTTGACACAAGCGAGATGCGTTGGGGGCCTCTGTATGGCGCAGGCCTCCTTCTCTTCTTCTGCACGCGCCACTGGCTCGACGGATTCGAAGGCCCGGCTTCCGGTTCGGTGCGTATGCCGGGCCCCGATCCGGAGCGTGAACGCGTCGGTGAGCGCGATCGCGTTGGTGAGCGTGACCGCGAACGCGAACCTGTTCTAGAGCGGGACCGAATGGAGAACATTGACAGATTCGAGTCAGACTCGTCAACAGCTCCACTCAAGGCCCCGCTTACGTTGCCGCTTCTAACGTCACTAGCTGCGGATGCGCGGCCGCTCATCCTGCTGCTGCTTCTCGTGAACGTTACTTCACCGCCCATTCCGGGCTTCTTATCTTTGGACAAAGTCCAGGTGTTTGGTAAGCAAATATTCGTCCCCCCCCCAGAATACGATGGGGGACAGCTGACCTTACCATAGGTACCGGCATCGGTGCAGGATTCGCCTCCCTTTTTTTTTTCGGCGGAAGATCGACCTGCCTGGGGTAGTTGCTCTTGAATAGGTGCTTGCATAATGGTTTTCGAACTCCGAAGAGTTATTAAAACTAAAAATGTCTCCGCTACGGGAGACCATCTGAATTACTTACAACTAAAGGTCTGTGAGCGGCGTGCGTGAGGTCCGCCGTTTACGAACAACCCACACGCCGCCCACAGGGCGCTTGCAGCCGGGATAACCCGCCCGGCATACAGCTCCAAGCACGCCAACTTAACTTCGGGTGGGTGGGGAAAACAGTCTGCCCTAAGGGCGAGCAGATCGAATCCTCCACCCGTTTCCATCTGAGTGTGTTTTTTCTTCTGCCGCGTGCGGGTGCGGTCGGGTGAGACCGCCGCCACCGCACCCTACATCGCGCGACGGTGACGAAGTCAGAAAAGGGGCGGACCGCCCTTAGGCCCGCCCCGTCGCCAGCCCAGTGATTGGCAACGCCTAGACGCCGGACCCGTCGCCGCCACATCGCAAAAGAGCCTCTCCGCTGAACGGAGAGGTGCGAGTGGCCCGTCAAATAACAAGGTAGGTGGGTGTTTGGGAAGGAGGGACACACAGGAACCATTTTAAGGATGGGAACGTAGGTGGGACACCACTGTCACGGAGAGAACGGGGGAAATGTGGCAATGGTCGCTCGGGGCCCCGGGGTCGCTTACCCGTGCGCCAACCGCGGTCGGAGGGGGAGGGGACCGCGGGGGGCGCCCCCTGGGGGAAACCTAACCTAACCTAACCTAACCTAACCTAACCTAACCTAACCTAACCTAACCTAACCTAACCTAACCTAACCTAACCTAACCTAACCTAACCTAACCTAACCTAACCTAACCTAACCTAACCTAACCTAACCTAACCTAACCTAACCTAACCTAACCTAACCTAACCTAACCTAACCTAACCTAACCTAACCTAACCTAACCTAACCTAACCTAACCTAACCTAACCTAACCTAACCTAACCTAACCTAACCTAACCTAACCTAACCTAACCTAACCTAACCTAACCTAACCTAACCTAACCTAACCTAACCTAACCTAACCTAACCTAACCTAACCTAACCTAACCTAACCTAACCTAACCTAACCTAACCTAACCTAACCTAACCTAACCTAACCTAACCTAACCTAACCTAA
>CATKIG010000014.1:10000-36389 GCA_949752895.1 Dendrolimus pini
CTAACCTAACCTAACCTAACCTAACCTAACCTAACCTAACCTAACCTAACCTAACCTAACCTAACCTAACCTAACCTAACCTAACCTAACCTAACCTAACCTAACCTAACCTAACCTAACCTAACCTAACCTAACCTAACCTAACCTAACCTAACCTAACCTAACCTAACCTAACCTAACCTAACCTAACCTAACCTAACCTAACCTAACCTAACCTAACCTAACCTAACCTAACCTAACCTAACCTAACCTAACCTAACCTAACCTAACCTAACCTAACCTAACCTAACCTAACCTAACCTAACCTAACCTAACCTAACCTAACCTAACCTAACCTAACCTAACCTAACCTAACCTAACCTAACCTAACCTAACCTAACCTAACCTAACCTAACCTAACCTAACCTAACCTAACCTAACCTAACCTAACCTAACCTAACCTAACCTAACCTAACCTAACCTAACCTAACCTAACCTAACCTAACCTAACCTAACCTAACCTAACCTAACCTAACCTAACCTAACCTAACCTAACCTAACCTAACCTAACCTAACCTAACCTAACCTAACCTAACCTAACCTAACCTAACCTAACCTAACCTAACCTAACCTAACCTAACCTAACCTAACCTAACCTAACCTAACCTAACCTAACCTAACCTAACCTAACCTAACCTAACCTAACCTAACCTAACCTAACCTAACCTAACCTAACCTAACCTAACCTAACCTAACCTAACCTAACCTAACCTAACCTAACCTAACCTAACCTAACCTAACCTAACCTAACCTAACCTAACCTAACCTAACCTAACCTAACCTAACCTAACCTAACCTAACCTAACCTAACCTAACCTAACCTAACCTAACCTAACCTAACCTAACCTAACCTAACCTAACCTAACCTAACCTAACCTAACCTAACCTAACCTAACCTAACCTAACCTAACCTAACCTAACCTAACCTAACCTAACCTAACCTAACCTAACCTAACCTAACCTAACCTAACCTAACCTAACCTAACCTAACCTAACCTAACCTAACCTAACCTAACCTAACCTAACCTAACCTAACCTAACCTAACCTAACCTAACCTAACCTAACCTAACCTAACCTAACCTAACCTAACCTAACCTAACCTAACCTAACCTAACCTAACCTAACCTAACCTAACCTAACCTAACCTAACCTAACCTAACCTAACCTAACCTAACCTAACCTAACCTAACCTAACCTAACCTAACCTAACCTAACCTAACCTAACCTAACCTAACCTAACCTAACCTAACCTAACCTAACCTAACCTAACCTAACCTAACCTAACCTAACCTAACCTAACCTAACCTAACCTAACCTAACCTAACCTAACCTAACCTAACCTAACCTAACCTAACCTAACCTAACCTAACCTAACCTAACCTAACCTAACCTAACCTAACCTAACCTAACCTAACCTAACCTAACCTAACCTAACCTAACCTAACCTAACCTAACCTAACCTAACCTAACCTAACCTAACCTAACCTAACCTAACCTAACCTAACCTAACCTAACCTAACCTAACCTAACCTAACCTAACCTAACCTAACCTAACCTAACCTAACCTAACCTAACCTAACCTAACCTAACCTAACCTAACCTAACCTAACCTAACCTAACCTAACCTAACCTAACCTAACCTAACCTAACCTAACCTAACCTAACCTAACCTAACCTAACCTAACCTAACCTAACCTAACCTAACCTAACCTAACCTAACCTAACCTAACCTAACCTAACCTAACCTAACCTAACCTAACCTAACCTAACCTAACCTAACCTAACCTAACCTAACCTAACCTAACCTAACCTAACCTAACCTAACCTAACCTAACCTAACCTAACCTAACCTAACCTAACCTAACCTAACCTAACCTAACCTAACCTAACCTAACCTAACCTAACCTAACCTAACCTAACCTAACCTAACCTAACCTAACCTAACCTAACCTAACCTAACCTAACCTAACCTAACCTAACCTAACCTAACCTAACCTAACCTAACCTAACCTAACCTAACCTAACCTAACCTAACCTAACCTAACCTAACCTAACCTAACCTAACCTAACCTAACCTAACCTAACCTAACCTAACCTAACCTAACCTAACCTAACCTAACCTAACCTAACCTAACCTAACCTAACCTAACCTAACCTAACCTAACCTAACCTAACCTAACCTAACCTAACCTAACCTAACCTAACCTAACCTAACCTAACCTAACCTAACCTAACCTAACCTAACCTAACCTAACCTAACCTAACCTAACCTAACCTAACCTAACCTAACCTTTTTTTTTTTTTTTTTTTTGATAACGCAGGGGGAATGTCTTTTCTTGTGACACTGCCTCGGGCCCGGGGGGGGGTTGACCGAGGGGTGTGTGAGACTCCTGGCGTCCGGAATCTCCACGCATAACTACGAGAGCGTAGTAGTCGCGAGATTCCGACAACCAGACTACCCACTAAACCTAACCTGCGCCCCTTGACCCTCGCGCTTTTATGGGGCGTCACAGGATATAGACCCTAGGTACACAACTGTGACGCCCCTACGCATGGCTAATCCCAGGGTGGCCCTCGGGGTGGACCACCCTCTTCACCAGCAGGGGGGGAAGTCCCGTGAGTGCCCCCGGACTCACGGGCCCCTGCTAATGGAATCCTTAGGGTGGGAGGAGATGGGCGTACATGCGCAAACGGCGGCCTGTACGCCGCCGGCGGATAGGGTCCGCCAGCGCATCCTCCTCCCTTTCCCTCTCGGCGACCTCCTTCTGGAGCATTACCGCTTCACAGAAGGAGGCCACTGCCGCCCAACAGTCGTCGCTCCGCAGCATGGCAGTTACCGCTGCCGGGAGCGAGTCGACTGGTCCAACCACCATTTCCATTGAGTGACGCTGAGGTCCCCAGGCGGCGCACTCCACCAGCGTATGGACCGCTGTGTCCAAGGGTGCGCCGCATTGCTTGCAGTCCGGTGAAGTTTCCCGACCCGCAATCTGATGCAGATACTTACCGAAACAGCCATGCCCGGTAAGTATCTGCACCATTCTGTACGTTAGGGTCCCCTTGCTTCGGGAGACCCAACGCGACAGGTGGGGGCGGACTGCCTCCACCGTCGCTACACTAGCCACTGGGGACCTCAGGTCCTCCTCCCATTTCAGCATCAGGGCCGCGGTCGCGTCGGCCCTGACCTTTTTAACCTCCGCCAGGCACGGCCTTAGGCCTCTCTCGCGGGCATCCTGCCGGTACCGATACACCCTAGCGAGCGTCTCCGCTTGTAACTCCCAAGGCGGATCGCCCGCCAGGAGAGTAGACGCTGTCCAGGACACCGTACGGTAGCCCCGAATGGCCCTCACCGCAAGGACGCGCTGACAACGGCGCAGCACTGTCCTGTTCTTGCGGTGAAGGGCCTCACTCCAAACGGGGGCACCGTACAGTGCCATGCTCCGCAGGATACCCGAGTACAGCCTCCTACAGGCCGCGCCTGGCCCTCCCACATTCGGCAGGAGTCTGGCCAGGGCAGCGGCGGTCTTAATCAACTTCGGGGCCAATTGAGCAAAGTGGGCCCCGAAGTTCCACTTCCCGTCCAACGTGAGGCCCAGGTACTTCATCTGGGCCTCGACCGCCACTGCCACATCCTGGACGACGACGCGCGTATCCCGGGGCGGTCGCCTACGACGACCACAAAACATCAGGGCCTCAGATTTTCCAGGACAAACTCTGAGGCCCAGTTGCTCCATCCTATCGACGACCAACGCCACGCAGGCGTTGGCCAACTCAACCGATTCGTCGTAGGTGCCACCCCGGGCCGTGACGAGGGTGTCATCCGCGTAGCAAATAACCCCCGTCCCGGGCAGGACTGGCTCTCTAAGGAGCCAGTCGTATCCGATGTTCCACAGGATCGGGCCCAGAACCGATCCCTGTGGAACACCGCATAGAACGCGCCGACGTCCAGCAATCTGGCCAAAGCCGCCCCCCTCCCAGAGGACGAACCTGTCCTGGAGGTATGCCTCCAACAGCCTCAAAAGGTACCGAGGCACTCCCTGATACCGGAGCGCCTCGGCGATGGTCTCAAACGGGAGACTGTTGAAGGCATTCGCGATGTCAAGCGATACCACCAGGACAGACTCCTTGAACCCCTCTGCCTCTCTCGTGAGGCGCTTCAACGCGCTCAGGGCGTCCAATGTGGAACGCCCTGCGCGGAATCCGAACTGCGCCTCAGAGAGGCCAGGCCCAACTTCATTCAGGTGCCTGACGAGGCGACTCGCCAAAATCTTTTCGAAAAGTTTGGCCACCTCGTCAACCAGCACGATGGGCCTGTAGGCAGAGGGGTCTCCAGGGGGGCGACCCTCCTTAGGGAGCAGGCACAGCCGGCCCTCCTTCCACGGCTTCGGGAACTCACCTGTTCTGATGCAGGCATCAAAGAGTCCCCGAAGCTGGCCGCCGAGATGTTTGGCGGCCACGAAGAGGGCCCGGCCTGGGACTCCATCAGGTCCCGGTGCCTTCCGACGGCCCCGGAGACGGTCCAGGGCCGTCTCGAGCTCCTCCTCTGAGACGGGGGGAGGTTCCGTCTCAGAGGCTACTAATCCTGGAGGAGGATCCATGGTCGGAGGAGTATGGACTCCCGGGTCTGGGAAGAGACCGCTTATTACCCTATCAAGGACCCCGTCCGAAAGGGACTCCGTTATTGGGGCGGCAAATGCGCGGAGCTTTTTGCGCGCCGCCCTGAACGGACGTCCCCAGGGGTCCCTGTCCAGCGATGCCAGTAACTCTTCCCTAGCCCGGGCCTTCGACTGGCTGATTGCCAGCTGAAGGGCTTTCTTAGCAGCCCGGTACTCCTCCGCCAACCTAAGCTCCTCCTCCAGCTCCGGAGGAAGTCGACGCCTGCAGCGCTTCAGAGATCGGTGAAGCCTTTGAGCTGCCTCTCGCAGGGCACCGATCTCTGCAGTCCACCAGTGGACGCCTGGCCGCTGCCAGCGTCGACGCGACCGTGGCATGGAGGCATCGCAGATCCTTCCCAGGGATCTGCGCATGCGCTCCGCCAGTTCCTCCGGAGAGCCACCATCCACCGGATTGGTCCAGCCCTCGACGACCGCCGTCTCTTCAGCCAGTTCGCGGTCGAACCGGCTGACGGCCCAGCGCGGGAATTGCCCGTGGCTGCGTGGGGGGTCTGTCGCCCTAGGAGGAGGGGAGACTTCGAACTTTATATAGAGGTGGTCCGACAGTGTCTCCACCTCCTCCTCTACCATCCAATTCACAACCCTACGTGCGATCGCATGGGTTGCGAACGACAAATCCACTACTGATCCACCCTGCGATCGCACGCAGGTATGGACCGACCCTCTGTTGAGGATCGACAGACCACTTTGAAGAGCCCACGTTTCCACGAGTTTGCCCCGCGCATCGGTGGCGGTGTTCCCCCAGGAACGGGATTTGGCATTAAAGTCGCCGAGGACGAACGTTGCCCTCGGCGATTGCCTAGCCACGGCGGCCCTGACGGAATCCAAAAAGATCTCGAACTCCGCCAGGGATCGGTTCGGGGAGAAGTACACCCCAATGATGACGTACTCTCCCCAACCTGCCGCCGCGTAACCCCGTCCCTTCTCGATGGAAATGAGAGGGGGGCTAGTGCCTGATCTAGCAACCACCGCCACCAGGCCGTCGAGGTCCCCCACCCAGTTATCCTGGGAGGGGATGTGGTACGGCTCCGACACCACCGCTGGACCAATCCTCCACTCCGCTATCGACTGCAGGAATAAATCCTGAGCCCCGGCGGAGTGGTTCAAATTTCCTTGAAGGAATCTCGCATGCTGTACAGACATTAATCAGACATGCGAGATTCCCCCACTGCTTCCCTAACCACGACGCCGGACCTGCTGGCTGGGGGGTCAAATCTGGGGCGGACGGTGCCGGGCTGGCAGTGCCTCGACAACGCCACATGGTCTGACCTACGCCCCGATTCAGCGCATACGACGCAATGCGCCTTGTCCGACCTGCACTCGATCAGTTTATGGCCAGGTTTGCCACACCGATAGCACAGGTCGGACCTGTCTCTCCGACCATCTGGGCATGTCCTCAGAGAGTGCCCCGTGGCGAGGCACTTGTAACACCGCACTTGTCTCTTCTCATAGGCCTCCACCGCAACCGAGGTGAAGCCTATGAGCATGTGTCCTTCCTCAGCCAAGTGCTTCGCCACTGGGATCGGGCACATCACCCAGGACGAACCAAGACCCCCCGAACCGACGCCGATACCCGCTGCCCTAACTTGAGATCGGGGGCAGTTCCCGATGCGGGCCACCTCTTCTTCAATCATTTCCGGGGTGATCGAGTCATCCAGACCCGTCAAACGTATCTCACCCCTTTTAACGGGTCTGGAGATTTCTGCCACCCCGGATAAGGCCCCCTGCAGGAGCCCAGCCACTTGATCCGCCAACGCCATACTCTCGGCGCCGGGCGGAAACTCCAACAACCGGGAGTCGTTGGCGGACTTAATAACCCGGAGCCCCCGCTTGAGTCCGAGGGCGACGACGTCAACGACGCTCCTTGCCTTGGCAAAAACGACGCTGTACGTCGTCCCATTCTTCACTGCCTCCGGTAGTAAGCTGACTCTTACTACCGGGGCCTTCTCTTCCACGAGGCTCTTGGGACTGATCTTCCCTGGGATGCCACGTCTACGATCCTGCCGGGGCTCCCGGCGTGAATCCCCCCGACGATCCTCCTTACGGCCGAAGGAACGCGCTTGGGATTGGGGTTGGGCGGACTGGAGGGGAGCCGAGACGTTCGGTTCCCTGTCCACTCCCTTCCCCCGACCCTTACCTTTTCGCCCCCCCGCCACCACAGTCCACTCATTGTCCGTGGGGGGGGCACTAGACTCAGTTGGGGCAGAAAACCCCCTGATCTGGGACCTCGGAGCCCTCAAAGAGGGGAACTCTTTGGTCCCAGCAGATGAGGGGCCCGCAGACCCCACCTTCCTTGGCAGCCGGCGATATGGCCCAGCCTTTGGAGGCGGGGGTGGAGCCATTTCCACCCTCTCGTCCACAATCATCACCTCCGTGGGGACGGAGGTGGGAGTATTTCCTGAGGGGGGGTTGGAAACCCCCTTCTTTTTCTTGTCGCCTGCCAGCGGCGGGCGGACCGACTTAGGTGGAGGAAGACGGTCCTCAAAGACCGCCAGCCGGGCGTCAACCAACGTCCCCACCGAGACAATGATGGCCCTCTGTAAGGCCTCAATATCAAATTGGGGGGGGGGTGCATCCTGGGAGGCAGCGGCCTTGTCCTTCTTGGCCGCCGTCTTCATTTCACTAAACTCCCTGCGGTGAGCCCTGAGCTCTTCCCGCAGGGAGTCAATCTCCCTCTTTAACCGGAGGTTTTCTACACTTAACCTCCGGTTCTCCACATCCAACGTCCTCGCGGAGAGGTTTTCCACCACCTCCGCGAGGGTGCCTGCCGCCAATTTCAATTTACGAATGTAGCCGCCCTTCAGGTTGCCCGAGGTCTGGGCAACCCTGTAGATGGCGGCTACGTGGTCCTTCGCCAGGGAGCTGAGAGCTTCAGCCCCCATTCTCCCTAGGTCCGTCTCCCTCGGGTCCACACTTTCTACCACGTCTGAGGAGTCCTCCGATCTCCTCTTGTGGTAGGATTCACCCCCCCCCTCTTTACGAGCTTTACTGCCCATCTCAGTAGAGGTCTTTGGACCCCCCGCACGAAGATCATCGGCCTCACGGAGCCGGCGGCTGCGATCGATCTCCTGCCTGAGAGCCTCCGAGGGAGATGCTGACTGTTCTGTGGTCGCCTTCCTCGTAGGATACCGCAGAACTGCCCCACGGGCTGCCACACGGGCCTTACCCCGTTTAACCAAAATACGGGTCACCGACGCGTCCGTGTCGGCCCCCGTATCTTCCGGACCACTAGTCCTCTTACGGACCGACTCATCCGAGTCAGGTTCCGACTCCCCACGCGATTGGGCACTGAGGCGCTTGCGAGCAGCTATTTTTGCCGCAATCGCCCCAGCGACCAACCCTCCATCCACCTTTTCTCCCTTATCCGCCATCCCTAGGGGCCCCCCATGGGGGGGGGTCGCCTCAGGGTCCAGGTAACAAGCCGGGTCGACGAGGAAGCAAGAACAATACCAAACAACACGCCAAAGTCGAAAGATCAGTAAGACTCAAAATCCGAGAAAAGCCAGGTCAAAACACTAGTGCAGAAATCCAGAATCCAAAAAGCAAACCAAGTCGTCGTTAGAAGATCCCAGAATAACGCATAGAACATCAAGAAAGAACACCCGAAAAATCCTCTTTAAAAGGTTAGTCTAATTCATCCACCACATTCCGCCCCGTGCAATGAGCGCTTTGACCTCCTAGCACGGTTGGCCGAGCCCGGGCTTCCCCGGGTAAGGTTAATCGTGCTCATGGAAACGGAATGCACAAATTGACCACCCGCCGCACACCGAAATGTACGACGTAGAATCCCAGTGCGCATCGTTGGTAACGGAGGTTCCATTGTATGGTCACCCATCCAAGTACTGACCGCACCAAGCGACGCTTAACAACCACGATCGACTAGATAATGCACGTACCACTGTGCCAACTAGCCGCTCAAAAGGTTAGTTAATTCATCCACCACATTCCGCCCCGTGCAATGAGCGCTTTGACCTCCTAGCACGGTTGGCCGAGCCCGGGCTTCCCCGGGTAAGGTTAATCGTGCTCATGGAAACGGAATGCACAAATTGACCACCCGCCGCACACCGAAATGTACGACGTAGAATCCCAGTGCGCATCGTTGGTAACGGAGGTTCCATTGTATGGTCACCCATCCAAGTACTGACCGCACCAAGCGACGCTTAACAACCACGATCGACTAGATAATGCACGTACCACTGTGCCAACTAGCCGCTCTAAAAGGTTAGTTAATTCATCCACCACATTCCGCCCCGTGCAATGAGCGCTTTGACCTCCTAGCACGGTTGGCCGAGCCCGGGCTTCCCCGGGTAAGGTTAATCGTGCTCGTGCTCATGGAAACGGAATGCACAAATTGACCACCCGCCGCACACCGAAATGTACGACGTAGAATCCCAGTGCGCATCGTTGGTAACGGAGGTTCCATTGTATGGTCACCCATCCAAGTACTGACCGCACCAAGCGACGCTTAACAACCACGATCGACTAGATAATGCACGTACCACTGTGCCAACTAGCCGCTCAAAAGGTAAGTCGAATTTATCCACCACACTCCGCCCCGTGCAATGAGCGCTTTGACCTCCTAGCACGGTTGGCCGAGCCCGGGCTTCCCCGGGTAAGGTTAATCGTGCTCATGGAAGCGGAGTGCACAAATTGACCACCCGCCGCACACCGAAATGTACGACGTAGAATCCCAGTGCGCATCGTTGGTAACGGAGGTTCCATTGTATGGTCACCCATCCAAGTACTGACCGCACCAAGCGACGCTTAACAACCACGATCGACTAGATAATGCACGTACCACTGTGCCAACTAGCCGCTCTTTATTTTTTTCTTTTTTTTTTTTTTTTTTCTTTTTTTTTTTTAAATTGACCACCCGCCGCACACCGAAATGTACGACGTAGAATCCCAGTGCGCATCGTTGGTAACGGAGGTTCCATTGTATGGTCACCCATCCAAGTACTGACCGCACCAAGCGACGCTTAACAACCACGATCGACTAGATAATGCACGTACCACTGTGCCAACTAGCCGCTCCTTTTTTTATTTTTTTTTTTAAAAGGTTAGTCTAATTCATCCACCACATTCCGCCCCGTGCAATGAGCGCTTTGACCTCCTAGCACGGTTGGCCGAGCCCGGGCTTCCCCGGGTAAGGTTAATCGTGCTCATGGAAACGGAATGCACAAATTGACCACCCGCCGCACACCGAAATGTACGACGTAGAATCCCAGTGCGCATCGTTGGTAACGGAGGTTCCATTGTATGGTCACCCATCCAAGTACTGACCGCACCAAGCGACGCTTAACAACCACGATCGACTAGATAATGCACGTACCACTGTGCCAACTAGCCGCTCAAAAGGTTAGTTAATTCATCCACCACATTCCGCCCCGTGCAATGAGCGCTTTGACCTCCTAGCACGGTTGGCCGAGCCCGGGCTTCCCCGGGTAAGGTTAATCGTGCTCATGGAAACGGAATGCACAAATTGACCACCCGCCGCACACCGAAATGTACGACGTAGAATCCCAGTGCGCATCGTTGGTAACGGAGGTTCCATTGTATGGTCACCCATCCAAGTACTGACCGCACCAAGCGACGCTTAACAACCACGATCGACTAGATAATGCACGTACCACTGTGCCAACTAGCCGCTCTGTTTTAAAGGTTAGTCTAATTCATCCACCACATTCCGCCCCGTGCAATGAGCGCTTTGACCTCCTAGCACGGTTGGCCGAGCCCGGGCTTCCCCGGGTAAGGTTAATCGTGCTCATGGAAACGGAATGCACAAATTGACCACCCGCCGCACACCGAAATGTACGACGTAGAATCCCAGTGCGCATCGTTGGTAACGGAGGTTCCATTGTATGGTCACCCATCCAAGTACTGACCGCACCAAGCGACGCTTAACAACCACGATCGACTAGATAATGCACGTACCACTGTGCCAACTAGCCGCTCAAAAGGTAAGTCGAATTTATCCACCACACTCCGCCCCGTGCAATGAGCGCTTTGACCTCCTAGCACGGTTGGCCGAGCCCGGGCTTCCCCGGGTAAGGTTAATCGTGCTCATGGAAGCGGAGTGCACAAATTGACCACCCGCCGCACACCGAAAATGTACGACGTAGAATCCCAGTGCGCATCGTTGGTAACGGAGGTTCCATTGTATGGTCACCCATCCAAGTACTGACCGCACCAAGCGACGCTTAACAACCACGATCGACTAGATAATGCACGTACCACTGTGCCAACTAGCCGCTCAAAAGGTTAGTTAATTCATCCACCACATTCCGCCCCGTGCAATGAGCGCTTTGACCTCCTAGCACGGTTGGCCGAGCCCGGGCTTCCCCGGGTAAGGTTAATCGTGCTCATGGAAACGGAATGCACAAATTGACCACCCGCCGCACACCGAAATGTACGACGTAGAATCCCAGTGCGCATCGTTGGTAACGGAGGTTCCATTGTATGGTCACCCATCCAAGTACTGACCGCACCAAGCGACGCTTAACAACCACGATCGACTAGATAATGCACGTACCACTGTGCCAACTAGCCGCTCGTTTTTTTTTTTTTTTTTTTTTTTTTTTTAAAAGGTTAGTCTAATTCATCCACCACATTCCGCCCCGTGCAATGAGCGCTTTGACCTCCTAGCACGGTTGGCCGAGCCCGGGCTTCCCCGGGTAAGGTTAATCGTGCTCATGGAAACGGAATGCACAAATTGACCACCCGCCGCACACCGAAATGTACGACGTAGAATCCCAGTGCGCATCGTTGGTAACGGAGGTTCCATTGTATGGTCACCCATCCAAGTACTGACCGCACCAAGCGACGCTTAACAACCACGATCGACTAGATAATGCACGTACCACTGTGCCAACTAGCCGCTCTTTTTTAAAAGGTAAGTCGAATTTATCCACCACACTCCGCCCCGTGCAATGAGCGCTTTGACCTCCTAGCACGGTTGGCCGAGCCCGGGCTTCCCCGGGTAAGGTTAATCGTGCTCATGGAAGCGGAGTGCACAAATTGACCCCCCGCCGCACACCGAAATGTACGACGTAGACTCCAAGTGCGCATCGTTGGTAACGGAGGTTCCATTGTATGGTCGACCACCCATCCAAGTACTGACCGCACCAAGCGACGCTTAACAACCACGATCGACTAGATAATGCACGTACCACTGTGCCAACTAGCCGCTCAAAAGGTTAGTCTAATTCATCCACCACATTCCGCCCCGTGCAATGAGCGCTTTGACCTCCTAGCACGGTTGGCCGAGCCCGGGCTTCCCCGGGTAAGGTTAATCGTGCTCATGGAAACGGAATGCACAAATTGACCACCCGCCGCACACCGAAATGTACGACGTAGAATCCCAGTGCGCATCGTTGGTAACGGAGGTTCCATTGTATGGTCACCCATCCAAGTACTGACCGCACCAAGCGACGCTTAACAACCACGATCGACTAGATAATGCACGTACCACTGTGCCAACTAGCCGCTCAAAAGGTTAGTCTAATTCATCCACCACATTCCGCCCCGTGCAATGAGCGCTTTGACCTCCTAGCACGGTTGGCCGAGCCCGGGCTTCCCCGGGTAAGGTTAATCGTGCTCATGGAAACGGAATGCACAAATTGACCACCCGCCGCACACCGAAATGTACGACGTAGAATCCCAGTGCGCATCGTTGGTAACGGAGGTTCCATTGTATGGTCACCCATCCAAGTACTGACCGCACCAAGCGACGCTTAACAACCACGATCGACTAGATAATGCACGTACCACTGTGCCAACTAGCCGCTCAACCTAACCTAACCTAACCTAACCTAACCTAACCTAACCTAACCTAACCTAACCTAACCTAACCTAACCTAACCTAACCTAACCTAACCTAACCTAACCTAACCTAACCTAACCTAACCTAACCTAACCTAACCTAACCTAACCTAACCTAACCTAACCTAACCTAACCTAACCTAACCTAACCTAACCTAACCTAACCTAACCTAACCTAACCTAACCTAACCTAACCTAACCTAACCTAACCTAACCTAACCTAACCTAACCTAACCTAACCTAACCTAACCTAACCTAACCCAACCCAACCCAACCCAACCCAACCCAACCCAACCCAACCCAACCCAACCCAACCCAACCCAACCCAACCCGTAACACTTGTTGGTTACTCGTTAATATATTCTTTGTAATTTATCAATCATAGTATGCATGATTATTGTACGGCGCCATCTGTTACAGTTCTTCGACATTATCAAGCGTATGTGCGTTGTTTCATGTCATCGGCTGGCCAAGTGCGTTGTGCGTGGTCATTGATGATGATATTGCTTCGTCTAGTTTGTACCCATATCCCATGCGATAGAAGAGGACACAGCATAACAGCTGTTTTCCGTCCTTTATATAACTTTTTGAATTATTTAATTCGGAATGTTAATTGTTTATGAAACAAATTCTATACTAATCGAAAGTATGTAGCCCATAGAATATGCAAATGTTAGGTTGCCTATTCTTTTCCGGTCACAACTCTTGGGTAGCCAGGTATAATCCGTTTTTTTTTTTTTTTTTTTTTTTTTTTTTTTTTTTTTTTTTTTTTTTTTTGTTGCGCTGCAAGTTGTTTAATAAAAAAAAAAAAAAAAAAAAAAAAAAAAAAAAAAAAAAAAAAAAAAAAAAAAAAAAAAAAAAAAAAATTGGCAGCCCTGGTGAGCCGAGCGCCGGTGAAATCGCGTAAACAAGAAAGCGAGCGATGATATAACCTCGTCCCTCTAATACCTAAAATCGCGTTCTGTGCATCGGAAAGTGCGATGTTACGAGCAGCTATTAATGGAGGCAAACTTAAGTTTGCATCGAACTATATCCACGTGGCAGGGCATCACTACCTCTATTTGTGGTCTGTGTAAGATAATATTAATAAATAAAAAGAGTTTGTTAAGGAAACAAATTAAAAAAAAAAAAAAAAAAAAAAAAAAAAAAAAAAAAAAAAAAAAAAAAAAAAAAAAAAAAAAAAAAAAAAAAAAAAAAAAAAAAAAAAAAAAAAAAAAAAAAAAAAAAAAAAAAAAAAAAAAAAAAAAAAAAAAAAAAAAAAAAAAAAAAAAAAAAAAAAAACAAGAAAACTTTGCCAACGGTTTAGTTTTTCGAAAGTCACAACAACGAACGACAAAAGTGTTGACTAAAAAAAAAAAAAAAAAAAAAAAAAAAAAAAAAAAAAAAAAAAAAAAAAAAAAAAAAAAAAATTTTTACTTCAAGTTTGTTGAAGCAGGTTGTTAATGTGCTTGTTCAATTTGAAAACCTGCCCGTAAAACTTCAAGTAAAATTTTTGTTGCGATTCATTTTGTCACTTGTCAGTTGAGGATTTTCAACTTGTCCGTTGCGATTCGTTTTTCCATTTGTCCGTTGCCATTAGTTTTTCCACCTGTCCGTTGAAGTTTCACTTCTAATGTGTGTCCCAGCACACATTTAGATATTTTTTTTTTTTTAAATTATATATTAATCACATACTGGACTGAAATTTTTTAGGCAACCCGTATGCAATATGTTTATTGATACATTAAAGTAAATATAAAATAGGTGTCATCAAATAAGCATCTCGGTGAAGGTCGTTGTAGAGTGGGATCCTATACTATTATTAAAACAGATTACTTGTATTTAGCATTTATTAAAACGATCATTTTTTTTTCCTCTTTTACAACCTTTACAAAGATACACGTCTTCATAAATTACACGTTTACATATTCCTCTATAGTTACGATAAAACACTCAAAGGACACATTTCAACATTATTTACAATATTACATATTTACAGGGGACTCTAATCTACGCCGAGCCTAAGGAATAAATAGCGGGAGTCGTTCCGTCACTACACACTAGTATCACACGTGGGGGGCGAATGGCGCGCGGGGGGCGGGGGCGGGGGCGTCACACGAGCACCGTGAGGCGCTCGGGGGGCGGGTGGCGCGCGGGGGGCGGCGGCTCCGGGGGCGGCAGCGCGCGCTTCGTCAGCTCCTTGTCGCGCGGCGGCGTGTCGTTGCGCGCGTCCGCGTTCTGCGCCTTGTACAGGGTGTGCGCGCGCGGCAGCTCGTCGGGCGGCCGCGCGCCCGCGCCGCCGACGCCGCCGACGCCGCCGACGCCGCCCGCGCCGCGCGGCTCCTCGCGCAGCGGGTTCGCGTACCGGCGCAGGTTCTCCTCGTTCTGCAGGTTGTTCGACTTCTCCTCGTCGCAGCGGCGCGACCGCTCGGCGGCGGCGGCGGCGCGGCGCCGGCGCACGAGCAGCGCGGCGCCGCCGGCCGCCGCCAGCGCCACCAGCAGCGCGGGCACGCCCAGCACGACGGTGGCGCCGGGCGCCGTGGACGGCTCCGGCGCCGGCGCCGCGGTGGGCGCGTGCGGCACCCGCAGCCGGAGCGCGGCGCCGAGCAGCGCGTGGTGCCCGAGCCGCCGCCGCGAGACCAGCTCGCTCAGGGCCCGCACCGCGATGCCGAGGGCGTCGGCCGCCTCCGCGCCCTCGGACCCCAGCTCGTCGCCGATCCACTGAATCCGTACGAGTAGTTATAGTTCACCATAAAACATACACCTACCCATATAAAAAAAAAAAAACGAAATGTGTGCTGGGACACATATTAGAAGTGAAACTTCAACGGACAAGTTGAAAAACGAATCGCAACGGATAAGTCTACCCGTAAAACTTCAAGTTAAAATTTTGTTGCGATTCATTTTGTCACTTATCAGTTGAAGTTTTTCCACTTGTCCGTTGCGATTCGTTTTTCAACTTGTCCGTTGAAATTTCACTTCTAATATGTGTCCCAGCACACATTTCGATTTTTCGCAGGTTTACTGCAAATTATGATTTGATTAGGTTAGGTACATTTTAATGAATGCAGTTTTAATTTAAACATATTTTATTTTATCAAACAAAAAACTGAATTCGAACCGGTACCAAAAAAAAAACATTCATAGTCTACTCTAAAATTATACACATGCAACGTACAACGTACATTAACAAATGTGCATCTTTCGTCATCAACTTCATTCGGACATCAAATTATGTTAACAGAAAAATATTTCCAAAAAAAATAACTTAATAAAATTTTGTTTGCTCATGTTTTGATGAAGAGGCTCCGGAACTACTGAACCGATTTGAAAAATTCTTTCACTGTTGGCAAGCTACACTATTCCCGGGTGACATAGGGTATATTATATTTACAAATAAATTAGGGGTCCTTACTAAAACTCCAATAATGTAAAAAAATACCTAAAATCGCGTGCGCTGCGAAAACTATTGATGATAGAATGAAATAATGTACCACGACTTTGCAGAACACATTATTTACAAAAAGTGTCGCTACTTTATATATCTAACAATTATAGTTATGCCACAATAAGGGTTGAATTAATTTTAAAATTTCAATTAAAATGCCGCCGCTAGAAAAGGCTCTTTATTTGTATCTTGGTATTAATCCTTATCAAAATAAATTACTTCAAGTTCAAGACTGCTCCAATACCTTTATATAACTTTTTGAATTATTCAATGCAGACATTCCATTCGAAAGATATCACGAGTTTAAAAATGTAAGAATTAGAGACCACGTGACCGTGACGCTTTTTCGTGAGTGAAAAGACCCCCTCTATATAGAAGTTTCACTTCAAAAAAGAAGGGATATCGAAATCGACAGACTGTCGTCTCACCAATGCTAGGTCGAGGGAATCGTCGTCGTCGGGCGCCAAATCGCAGAGCAGCGCGAGGGGCGGCGCCGGGGGGGCGCGCGACGCGAGGGCGGCCGCCAGGGCGCGGCGCAGGGCGACGCAGGCGCGCTCCACGTGCGCCCCCCTCGCCAGCCGCTCCCTGGCCAGCTGCAAGGAGGCGCGGGCGCAGCCGGGAGGGGGCCGCGCGTCGCGGGAGCCCGGCCAGCAGGCGGGGGGCGCGGGCAGGGCGGGGGGCTCCACACGCCTGCCGGACACGCGCCGGCATTCGCCGAGGGGGGAGCAAGGTGCCCGCAGGCAGAGCGCCGGCGCCGCGGGGACGCACACCTCGTCGGTGCGACAGGGCTGCGCGTTGGGCGCCAGGCAGTCCGGCAGCCCGCACCAGAGGCGCGTGCACGAGGGCGCGCCGGCGCTGCAGCGGCACGCGTTGCAACCCCACCACCAAGTGCCGTTGTCGGCGCCGCACGCGCCCGGCCCGCCCTCGGCGCCGCTCTCCCCTCCGTCGCCCCCCTCCGCCCCGTCCCCGCTCTCGAAGCCTTCGCCGGCTTCGCCGCCGTCCACGCTCAGCCCCGCGAGAACTGGAAAGTGAGAGAGGAATCGTGCAGAAGGCACCGCAACAGGGTGGCTGTTAACTCGGAGTGGAGCGCCGCGGCTGCGGACTCACTTTCGAGGCAGCGGCGAGCCGCGCGTTGCGGCGACGGCGGGCAGAGGCAGCGCGCCGCCGCCGAGGGGCGCGCGGCGTCGGCGGTGCAGGCGGCCGGCGCGGGGCACGCGGGCGCGCACTGCGGCGGCGCCGGCAGCGCGCACGTGTCGCCCGTCCAGCCGGGGGCGCACTCGCAGGACCACCACCCGCCCCCGCCCCCGCCCCCGCCGACGCAGCGGCCGCCGTTTCGGCAGGGGGAGGACGCGCACGGGTCCGCCGGCATCTCGCAGCGCGCCCCCGTGCGGCCCTCGCGGCACACGCACGCCCACCCCGGGGGCGCGGGCGCGGGCACGCAGCTGCCCCCCGCGGTGCACGGGCACGGGGCAGCGGCGGGCGGCGGCGGCGCCGGGGCGGCGGGCAGGGGCGCCTCGCACGCCGGCCCCCCCCACCCGGCCGCGCAGAGGCACCTCCAGACGCCGCCGTCGCGGACGCACGTGCCGCCGTTCGCGCAAGAACCCTCGGGACATCGGTCGACGCCCTCTACGCGCGTCGAACATGTTTTACCTGCTCGAACAGAGTATTATTGTTATTATTATGCTATGGAAGATGGGAGTGTGAAAAAGGGACGCGAAGGAATAGTAGGACGTGAACGTACCGGTCCAGCCATCTCTGCAGATGCACGTAAAGTCGGCTCCGCCTTCGACGCAGGTACCGTTGTTGCGACACGGGCTGGCTGCACACTCTTCCACCCCTGACGAATGAGTTATCACATATTAAGTAATAATCTTTAAAGAATAATACGTACTTTTGCTGCCACGCGTGCCTTTTAATAATTAAATTCACAAACTGCGAACATATGCGAAACATAGCAATACACAAATAACGAAAAGAGAAAGACATAGTTGATGAGTGACTGAGTATTCTAATTGCGAACATAGCATGCTCAAAATAGGCACTTACATATATAATTATATTATTGTACGTCTTTGAAGACCACGGGTCATAAAAACGGCCTGGACTTTTGGCTTACGTGGGGCCATAGGAAGGCCAACACGTAGAGGCCCCTTGACGAATTTAATGTAAATGTGGCGTGACATTGACCGGCAGTTGTCTGTCTACACCATATAAAAAATGCACTCAAGGACAAACCCTGACCAGTGCAGGACTATTGGGGTGAAATGCTATCAGCTCTTACGATCTCTACTCCGTGCTGGCTATTATTACTATAAGGAATCATTGCTTCTGAGTTCAGTCACTTAAGTTTATTTTGCAGGAAATCTTGAAATTAGTTTACATCATGATCAAGATATACTGATTGAATTTTGGAATTAATTATGGAGCAAAACATAAATATTATGAAAATAAGGTCCAAAATGTAAACCTTGAGGAACACCAGAAGATATTATTTTAATTGGAGACTTAAAGCGATGAACGCTAATTAACTGTAATCGATTTCGAAGGCAAGACTCGCACAACCCCAACATAAAACCAATTATTTCGGCGTGACCCAGTTTTTGGGTAAGTAACCATGATCGACCATGTCAAACGTCTTGGAAAAGTCAGTATAAAATGCGTGGACAACATTTTTATTTTCAAATGCTTCAATTACTTCCTTAAGATAATTATCTAAACAGGTTCGACGTGGTCGACCTACCTGGCAGAAAAAAAACTGAATTCTTGGTTGTCGATCAATGGTTTGAAGTACAAGTATATTTTCTGGAGCATACTAGATACAAATAGTATATTCAAGGAACAACACAGGAACAAGGTGCAACTGGGCACCGAGTCATAGCAAAACTCGGAAGTGTTTATGGAAAATTCCACAAGTTGATACTGTCTCATGTGCAAAATATATAAGTTTCCAGTGCATCAGGTCTACGTTGCGAATAGTAATACTAACTGTCAGTGCAGAGGGGTCCCCGGTAGGGGGGGTCGCACGCGCAGCGCGGCGCCGCCGGCGGGGCGCGCACGCAGCGGCCGCGCGCGCACGCGGCGCCCCCCACGCACGCGTCGCCCTCTATCGAATTGAAGCACAGCTCAGCCGACGTCCACGCGTAATGGCAACATGTGCTATGTGCAGGCGGAGGCGTACTCACGTTCCCTGGCGACGCGCTGCGTGCAGTTCTTGCCGGTCCATCCGGGCGCGCAGTGGCAGTAGTAGTCGCTCTGCGCGGTGTAGCAGGCGGCGCCGTTGCCGCACGGCGCGCCCGCGCAGTGGTCGCGGTCGTCCTGACAACATTCACGTGATTATCTTATTTATTATAAGAACGGACGTGCCAAGCACATCGACAAAGATCACAGCGAAAGTGGACTCACCGAACAGTACCGTCCCGAGCATGGTGGCAGCTAGGCAAAAAGCAGAGGGCGTGTTAGTGCGGTTAGTGCGAGTGGGGCGAACGGTGAACGAAAGTGAGAGAGACGCGAGAGGGGAGTGGGCTCCGGCTCTCACCTCGCAGTTGGCGCCCGAGAAGCCGACGGGGCAGATGCAGCGGTAGGCGTTGAGCAGGTCGACGCACTCGCCGCCGTTGCGGCAGGGGCGCGGCGCGCACTCGTCGACGTCGAGGGCGCAGGTGCGGCCCGCGAAGCCCGCGGCGCACGCGCAGTGGAAGTCGTCCACGAGGTCGATGCAGGTGGCGCCGTTGAGGCACTGGCCGGTGCAGTCGTCCACGTTCGCCTCGCAGTCGCGGCCCGTCCACCCGGCGAGGCACACGCACGCGTACCCCCCCATTGTGTTGTTGCACGCGGCGGCGTTTACGCACGGCCCGAGCGCGCCCTCCGCCGTCGCCGCCGCCGCCGCCGTCGCGCACTCGTCCACGTCGTCGGCACAGGCGGGGCCGGTCCAGCCGGGCGCACACTCGCAGGCGAAGCCGTCGAGCCGGTCGGAGCAGAGGCCGCCGTTGCGACAGGGCGCGCTCGCGCAGTCGTCGAGGTCGAGGTCGCAGAGCGGGCCCCCCCAGCCGCGCTCGCACGCGCACGCGAAGCCGCCGGCGGCCGCGGCCAGCGAGCACGCGCCGTGCGCGCACGGCTGCGGCGCGCACGGGTCGTCGACGCGCTCGCAGTCCGCGCCGGAGAAGCCCTCCGCGCAGCGGCACAGGTATTGGTCGGGCGCGGTGTTCTCGCAGGTGCCGCCGTGCTGGCAGGGCTCGTGCGTGCCGCAGTAGTTGAGGTCCTGGTCGCAGAGGATGCCGCCCCAGTTGGTGTCGCAGGTGCAGTCCCACGAGGAGCCGTTGCAGTAGCCGTGCTTGCAGCCCGGGTACGGCTGGCACTGGGAGCAGAGCTCGCCGCGCCAGCCCGGGCGGCAGGCGCACTCGCCGGGCCGGTCGCAGCGGCCGTGCGTCGGGTGGCAGCCCTCCTTGCACTCGGGCCGCTCGCAGTTGTCGCCCTGCCAGCCGGGCAGGCAGCGCTTGTCGCCGTGCTGGGAGCACGAGTAGTGGCCGAACTTGTCGTCGCGCGGCCGGCAGAAGGTGGTGCAGGTGGCGTTGTAGTAGTTGGGCTGGCAGAGCACGCGCACGCGGTACGCGAGGGCCGCCGCGGCGCCCGCGTGCCGCAGCGCGTGCCACTCCGCGCTCGGCTCCACGATGCCCGACCACCACGCCTCCTCGATCAGGCCCGCCTCCGGCTCCGGGTACTCGTGGTCGTCGTACGCTTGCAGGATCAGCGTGAACGACCTGGTCCAGCGGAAGGAGAAGGGCAACGCGAGCGTGTAGAGCGGCTCCGCGAGCGTGAAGGAGTCGGTGCCGAGCACGGGGGAGGCGGCGCGCCCGAACGAGCACGCGCCCGGCGCGTTCGCCGACTGGTACTCTTTGAGGCAGAGCGTGAAGCGCGTGCGGCAGGGGTGCGCGCACGCCGCCGCCGCGCCGCCGCCCTCCGCCCCGCCCCCGCCCCCGCAGCACTCGCCCGACGCCAGCTGGAGCCGGTAGTTGGAGAAGTCGAGGATCTGCAGCTCGAACACGCCCGCCCCCGCCACGCACTGCGAACGCCATTCATTGCATAAGTATCATCAAGAGCAGTCGAAGGCAGTCCCATACGAACAATTCGCATTTCAATTAAATTAATTCAATTTAAGTCTCTTTTAACTTAAGCGGTGGCAGCTTATTTACTAGTAAAGTAGAAGCAAATAGGCTCCAACTTATAAAACAGATAACACATTTTGTAAACCGACTTCAAAAAAGGGGGAAACACAAATATTTTTATATATGTTCGGCCATAGCTTTGTTTCTGAACCGATTTTTATAATTATTATCTTCGCATCGGATTCAATACAGTGTCAAACGATTCTGGTCGATATTTTTTTGGCATTAGTTGTTAGATTCCGAACTGCAAAATAAAATTTTTCTAGCAAATAAGAAACCAACTTTGAAAGATTAATTTTCATGTTGTCAAAATATTTACTTTTTGCTTTTTAGTGAGTCTTGAAGATGGTAATTTTTTTACTAGAAATGGTTTATCAAGCACTAACGAACCCGGCAAACGTTGTCGTACCTCTTATGTAATTATAAAAATGCCAAGATATGCCCGTGACTTCGTCCGCGCTCGATTCAAAATTCCCGCGAATCGCGGGACACAAAGAAATTGCTGCGGCATTTGAAAAAGAATGTAAGCCATCGTTTTAGTGAAAAGTTTGTCAGAATGAGTTATTTTTATGCACCCTTACAATTACAAACCGCTCTTGGGAAGAATCCCGCCGGATTAAGTCTAAGAATTGGCTATAGAAAATCGCATCGAAATGGGCCCAGTAGTTTTTATGTGAATCCCGAACAAACAGACAAACCGACTAACTTTTTTTAAAACCACTGCCATGTTACGAAACTACAACATTGTTCATCTTCAGCCTTATTTATTACGCCCTTCTGGGGGCTCTCGCCAGTGGTGCCTCAAGGCGTCACCCCTGTACTGTGCTACTGTGTACTTTGTGTGTATGATGAATAAGCCTCATTCAATGATCAGTCTTAATACAGCAGTCAAATTGTTTTGTGCGTTTCACGACCACCGAACCACGCCCCTGCAATTCAATGGGGTAACCAAAATAAACGCACCACGCAACATCAAAGACACTCCCACATCAGACAAAGCTGTACGGATTCAGTTCCTTTGCTCTCTAATGCGGCGCATAAAAGAACCACAATTTAAAGCAAAGTCGTTAACAATAATAATCACAATGCCATTTGTTAAAAATGTTATTGTCTTTGCAAATACAAAGTGCACGAGGTCATTCTATGCAATATTAAGTTTTAATAATATGTATTCGTCGGTATAAAATTTTTGAAGTGAAACTTCTATGTCCCGTCTACATACGTCTTACGATTTTTTCGCTCACCAAAAATCGTCACGGTCACGTGTTCTAATTCTTACATTTTTAAACTCATGATATCTTTCGAAAGGAATGTCCAAATTGAATAATTCAAAAAGTTATATAAAGGTATTGAAGCAGTCTTGAATATAAAGTAATTTATTTTGATAAGAATGAATACCAAGATACAAATAAAGAGCCTTTTCTAGCGGCGGCATTTTAATTATAATTTTAAAATAAAAGAACACTTATTGTGGCATAACTATAATTGTTAGCTATATAAAGTAGCGACACTTTTTGTAAATAATGTGTTCTGCAAAGTTGTGGTACATTATTTTATTCTATCATCAATAGTTTTCGCAGCGCACGCGATTTTAGGTATTTTTTTACATTATTGGAGTTTTAGTAAGGACCCCTAATTTATTTGTAAATATAATATACCCTATGTCACCCGGGAATATTGTAACTTGCCAACAGTGAAAGAATTTTTCAAATCGGTTCAGTAGTTTCGGAGCCTCTTCATCAAAACATGAGCAAACGAAATTTTATTTAGTTATTTTTTTTTGAAATATTTTTCTGTTAACATAATTTGTTGTCCGAATGAAGTTGATGACGAAAGATGCGCATTTGTTAATGTTCCGTTGTATGTGTATAATTTTAGAGTAGACTATGAATGTTTTTTTGGTTCCAGATCGAATTCACATTTTTGTTTGATAAAATAAAATACGTTTAAATAAAAAATGCATTCATTAAAAATAAAAACTTCGTTTAAAAAACCGTCTTCAAAAACTAAAAAACTAAAATGTATAAAATAACTTATTTCTAAAGGTATTATTATTAATATATATTATCTAAAACATCTTAAAGTCGGTGCTTAGTAATTTGCAAAATATAGTAATTTTTATTATGTTTTACTTTGCACCGACTTCAAGATGTTTTAGATAATATATATTAATAATAATAGCTTTAGAAATAAGTTATTTTATACATTTTAGTTTTTGAAGTCGGTTTTTTTAAACGAAGTTTTTATTTGTTAGTTTTTAGTGTCTAGCTATGTATGGACTTACGAAAGGTGCCGCGCTTCTTAAAAAATATAGGTCCCAAGAAACGAGAACAAAAAAATGTTCGTAAAATGAAAACTACTGGGCCAAACTATGTCAAATTTTTAGGGGACCAATTGGAAGCTATTCCGCGTCGAACAAAAAAAGAATCACGTAAATCGGATCATAAATCACGGAGTAATCGGCGAATATACATAAAAAAAGCAAAAAAAAAAAAAAAAAGATCCGACGAATTGATCACCTCCTCCTTTTTTCGAAGTCGGTTAAAAATGTACCTAACCTAACCAAATCATGATTTGCAGTGAACCTGTGAATAATCGAAATGTGTGCTGGGACACATATTAGAAGTGAAACTTCAACGGACAAGTGGAAAAACGAATCGCAACGGACAAGTGGAAAAATGAATGGCAACGGACAAGTGGAAAAACGAATCGCATCTGACAAGTGGAAAAACGGATGGCAACGGATAAGTGGAAAAACGAATCGCAACGGACAAGTGGAAAGACTTCAACTGACAAAATGAATCTCAACAAAATTTCAACTTGAAGTTTTACGGGCAGGTTTTCAAATTGGACAAGTACATTAACAATCTACCCGTAAAACTTCAAGTTAAAATTTTGTTGCGATTCATTTTGTCACTTGTCAGTTGAAGATTTTCCACTTATACGTTGCGATTCGTTTTTCAACTTGTCCGTTGAAGTTTCACTTCTAATATGTGTCCCAGCACACATTTCGATTTTATTTTTTATTTTGTTGAGTTAATTCTTTATGAGGCTGCGATCTTATTTATACAACGTGTTGTTTATTTTTGTATTCTCGTCTTATTTATGAATCGTTGTTCATTACAGTCCAGAATGACTGAATGAAAAAGGAGTTGCCCAAACACGTGTGCAACTCCAGCATTAAACCACACACAAAACAAGCTGTCTGTGTGTAAGTAATTGTTGTCGTCTCATGTAGATGTAGATTCTGTTTGTCTTCTTTCGTGTCTGTAAGCAGAGGTTATGAATACGTGTGTTTTATTATACGAGAAATAGAATATGAACGGAATACATCTAGATGCAAAAGTATTATATTTTGGTTCATTTTGTATCTTGAGTTGAAATCCTGTATTGATCTTGATCTTTTTATTAACTAAATATTTACAATATTCGTATGTATGTATAACCTGGCCATAGCGTCTAGAATATGAATTCCTTTTGACAATATTTTATCTATCTGTAATCAAAATCAGTGAATTGGAAACAAAGCGCATTTATCCGTGTTATTTTAATGTTGATCCAAGTCTAAAATCCACTAAAATAACTAAATACGGATATAACCATACTAAGTGCCACACGAGCAGTGATTTTTCAAGTTTACCAAGGATGTTTAGCAGAATTTAAATTAAAAATATTTTCGAAATATTGGTGTTGCTAAATAAACTAGTTTGGGAAAGTGGCGCCCTATTATTTTGTGCTGTATTTGACTAGCCTGTACCTACATAGAATGTTGTATGAAGAAAGCGGTTGGTTATAGGTATCTGGTACCTAACTTGTTGGTAATTTGAATTTAGGGATAGCTACCAATACTTGCGATTTATTCATAGCTACTGGAATTATTTTTGAGTGTAAGAAACAAGTTTAGAGATTAATTAAGATAAAATTTACGAAATGTCACTTTTGGTGATAACAAATTATAGGGATATAATCATAATTATCAAACAACATCAATATGTCCATAATGTTGATTTTTCAATACATTCCGATGAAAAATATCTATATATAATATAATAATATAATGTGGTTATGGTATGTACAGTTCGGAGTGGGGAGTGGCGGCGGGGGGCGCGGCGCGCACGCCCACGCGGCGCCACGCCCACCCCTGCGCCGCGCCCTCGTTTCCTGTCCCTTGGACAGTGTTGACTCGGGATAGTTAGGAGCTACAGTGATTTTCACGTGTTGCTCTAAGAGACAGAGAGACAGACAGACGGATTTTTACATTATACATTTGCATACCGTATTACTTACTTACTTATTACTTAGAGAGGAGGCGCGTTTAAATAGACGTTTACGCGACCCACAATAAAAAAATATTTGCAACTATACTATAATCCATACAATGTTGTTTGTCTTTATGAATATTATCCAAGTTACATAAAAGGTACTTAATAAAATAAAAAAGATCTAACTCATTAATTAATGACGATTAAAGTCCTGCTCACTCGCACACCATTGAAACTGGTACAATGTACTGGACCATGCGTTTCTAGGAATAACACCTGTATACAATAAATACAACTATATTTATGCAAAAATAATCATTTCATTTCATTTAGACTAATAAGATTATAATAATATTAAGCTGCTGTTCAGTTTTGAATTACAAATAATTAAATAAAACTACATTATTTTCCAAATTAGAGAATTTTCTCCCTTCCATATATTTTCTTTATTATTGAATGACATGACAATATTGACAGAAGTTGTCTTAAACATATCGCCCCCCAAGGACTAGTTAGTCCTTCATACTATCTACTTACGAACTAAAAAGCAATATTCTTCAAATAATATTTATGGACTGTAGGTATTAACAAAGTAAGAACAATATACAAAATAGTATCCACTGCATACAAACAAATCTAATTCGACTCAATAATTATTATAAAAAAGATATTTATCCTTTGTGCTTTGAACCAACAATATTCTATTATAAAAATTATCTCCTGAATTTTATAAAAACAAGTTCTTCCACTTTAGATCAAAATTACCATACATTATACATACGTATTCTATAAAACCAATTACCATATTAGGTTGTCACCTACCAACATAATATAATAAAACCAATAACAATGTCACTATATAATGTAGAAAACGATTTGAACCTTCTTAATTTCTAAGTTCTTTCCTTTGTTTGTAACTCCTAATATGTGCTTATGTAATAACATATCTATATCGTAAAGGCCATATATAACAAACAATTGTCACTGCATAATGAGATGTCGAGTTTGCA
>OX457154.1:0-15411 GCA_949752895.1 Dendrolimus pini
ATTTAAATAGCTTATAAATAGAGTGTAATATTGAAGATATTAAGGAGATTATTTAATCTTTAAATAACTAAAGTAAAATATTTATAAAAAAAAGATTTTATTTTTACAATGAAAATGTAAAGTTTTATTTAAACTATATAAATAGAAATATTAATGGAATTTAACCACTAAAAATTAAGTTAGCAGCTTGATTTTAATCTTTATATTTCTTTATATTTTTATATTAATTAATTGGAATAAAAATTCAATTTTATCATTAACAGTGACATACCTCAACTTTGGTTTCAATTAATTAAATAAGGAGTAATAAACTCTTTCTTTTAAGTCGAAATTAAATGCAGGAATTGCTTCTTATTTATTTTATTGGTTTTAAGATAAATTGATTTTCAATATTTTTTGATTGCAAATCAAATATTTTATTATTAAATTATAATCCTTATTTAATTAGTTCAATTTAGTATATTTTGATTTCATTCATGGTATAACCCTATTAATAGAATACCTAAAAAAAAAAATCTAATTTTAGTTCAAATAATAAAATTTGTTACTTTAAATAATGGGATAATAGGGAAAATTAAAGCAATTTCTACATCAAAAATTAAAAAAATTACTGTAATTAGAAAGAAATGTAATGAAAATGGAATTCGTGCTGAAGATTTAGGATCAAATCCACACTCAAATGGTGAACATTTTTCTCGATCTATAAATGATTTTTTTGATAGAATTATTGAAAGTATTATTATAATATTTGAAATTATTATAATTAGAAAAATAATAGAAAATATTAGTGTGATTATTTATATTAAAATATTTTAAACTTTTTGATTGGAAGTCAAATATACTAATTATATTATATAAATAGTTAATTTCCTCATCAGTAGATAGAGATATATAGGAATAATCATACAATATCTACAAAGTGTCAATATCAGGCTGCTGCTTCAAATCCGAAATGATGATTTTTTGAGAAGTGGTTATTTAGTCTTCGATTAAGGCAAATAATTAAGAAAATAGTTCCAATTATTACATGTAATCCATGGAATCCTGTTGCTATAAAAAAAGTAGACCCATAAATTCTATCTGCAATAGTAAATGGTGCTTCAATATATTCATAAGCTTGTAAAATAGTAAAATAAATTCCTAAACATACAGTAATGAATAATCCTTGATTAGTTTGACTATAATTATTTTCTATTATAGCATGATGAGCTCAAGTAATTGTTACACCTGATCTAATTAAAATAATAGTATTAAGAAGGGGGATTTGAAATGGATTAAATGAAGTAATATTTAAAGGGGGTCAAATTGCTCCGATTTCAATATTAGGGGATAAACTACTATGGAAAAATGCTCAAAAAAATGAAATAAAAAAGAATACTTCTGATACAATAAATAAAATTATACCTCATCGTAATCCTTTAGTAACTAAAATTGTATGTTTACCTTGAAATGTTCCTTCTCGACAAATATCTCGTCATCATTGAATTATTGTTAAAATAATAATTATATAACCTAAAATTAATAAATTTAAGTTAAAATTATGAAATCATTTTACTATTCCTGTTACTAAAGTTATTACCCCAATAGCTCCTGTTAAAGGTCATGGTCTATAATCTACTAAGTGAAATGGATGATTAGAATTAGTTGTCATTTATAGAAAATTTTAATTTACTTCTCTAGAATATAATGTACTTAAAATAGCAATAACATAGGATTGAATAACCGCAACTGCTGACTCTAAAATTAATAATATAATTTGAATTATTAATAAAAAAATAATTAAATAATTAGGTATATTAATACCTGTAGATCTAAGTAAAGTTATTAATAGATGACCAGCAATTATATTAGCAGTTAATCGAACAGCTAATGTTCTTGGTCGAATAATGTTACTAATTGTTTCAATTAATACTATAAATGGTATTAAAATACCTGGGGTTCCTTGAGGAATTATGTGAATAAATATATGTTGTGAATTATTAATTCACCCATAAATTATAAAACTGAGTCATAAAGGTAAAGATAGGGAAAGAGATAAGGTTAAGTGGCTAGTTCTAGTGAAAATATAAGGAAATAATCCTAAAAAATTATTAAAAAGTACAAATGAAAATATGGAAACAAAAATTATTGTTGATCCATTAAAGTAATTATTTTTTAATAAGGTTTTAAATTCTTTATGGAGATTAGTTAAAATAAAATTTCATAATAGTAAAAATCGATTAGGGAGTATTCAAAATATATAAGGGATAAATATAATTCCAATAATTGTTCTAATTCAATTAATAGATATATTAAAAATATTAGTAGATGGGTCAAAAATAGAAAATAGATTTGTTATCATTTTCAATTAAGGTTAATTTTATTTTTTTTATTGTTAATTTTATTAATTTTATTATTATAATAAAAAATATAATAATTTATTATATTAAATATAATAAAAATTAAAATAAATAAAAAAAAAGATATAAATCAATTAATTGGTATTATTTGAGGAATAAAAGAATATTATTTTAATAATAATTTAAATTTGACATTTTTATGTTATAGTATTTAACTAATTCTTTATTTCATTAGAAGTAATTGCTAATTTACTATAAAATGGTTTAAGAGACCAGTACTTGCTTTCAGTCATCTAATGATGAATAATTATTAATTCAATTAATAAAATTATTAATTGGTACTCTTTCAACTACAATAGGTATAAAACTATGATTTGCCCCACAAATTTCAGAGCATTGACCAAAGAATAATCCAGGTCGATTAAGGAAAAAATTAGTTTGATTAATTCGACCTGGATTAGCGTCTACTTTTACTCCTAAAGCTGGAATTGTTCATGAGTGAATTACATCAGTAGCAGTTACTATAATTCGAATTTGGTTATTTAAAGGTAAAACAATTCGATTATTTACATCTAATAAACGAAATCCATTTAAAGAAAGTTCATTAGATGGGATTATATAAGAATCAAATTCTACATTAAAAAAATCTGAATATTCATATCTTCAATATCATTGATGTCCAATTGATTTTAAAGTAATTAATGGGTTATTAAGTTCGTCTAATAAGTATAAAAGTCGAAGAGAAGGTAATGCAATAAAAATTAAAGTGATAGCTGGTAAAATAGTTCAAATTAATTCAATTATTTGATTTTCTAGTAAAAATCGATTAATATATTTATTAAAAAATAAATTAATTATTAAGTATCTAACTAAAATAGTAATTATAATAAGGATAATTAATGTATGGTCATGAAAAAAAATAATTTGTTCTATTAATGGGGAGGCTCTATTTTGTAAATTGAGGTTAGATCATGTTGCTATTTCTAAAAAAAGGATAGACCTTTATATATGGGGTTTAAATCCATTACATATAATCTGCCATATTAGAAATAACTTAAAATAGGAAGTTCATTATATGAATGTTCAGCTGGAGGTAAATTTTGGTATCATTCAATAGAAGATCTTATGTTTAAAGTAAAGATTCTAATTCGTTGGCTAATTATTGATTCTCAAATAATAATTAATATTATTATAACCCCTAATAAGGAAATATAAGAACCCAATGAAGAAATAATATTTCATGAGATATATGAGTCTGGGTAATCAGAGTATCGTCGAGGTATACCAGCTAATCCTAAAAAGTGTTGAGGAAAAAATGTTAAATTTACCCCAATAAATATAATTAAAAATTGAATTTTTAATATAAAAGGATTTATAGATAAACCAGTAAATAATGGGTATCAGTGAATAAATCCTCCTATAATAGCAAATACTGCTCCTATTGAAAGTACATAATGAAAATGAGCCACTACATAGTAAGTATCATGAAGGGTAATATCGATAGAAGAATTGGCAAGGATTACTCCTGTTAATCCTCCAACAGTAAATAAGAATACAAATCCTAATCTTCAAAGTATGGAAGGGCTATAGTTTATTTGTGTTCCATGAAGGGTTGCTAGTCATCTAAAAATTTTAATTCCTGTTGGTACTGCAATAATTATAGTTGCAGAGGTAAAATAAGCTCGAGTATCAATATCTATACCTACTGTGAATATGTGATGAGCTCATACAATAAATCCTAATAATCCAATTGCTAATATAGCATAAATTATTCCTAAACAACCAAAGGTTTCTTTTTTATTTCTTTCTTGAGAAATAATATGGGAAATTATTCCAAATCCAGGTAAAATTAAAATATAAACTTCAGGGTGACCAAAAAATCAAAATAAATGTTGATATAAAATGGGGTCTCCTCCTCCAGCAGGGTCAAAGAATGATGTATTTAAATTTCGATCAGTTAATAATATAGTAATTGCTCCGGCAAGAACTGGTAATGATAATAATAATAAAAATGCTGTAATTCCTACAGCTCAAACAAATAAAGGTATTTGATCAAATGATATATTATTTAATTTTATGTTAATAATTGTTGTAATAAAATTAATTGCTCCTAAAATAGATGAAATTCCAGCAAGATGAAGGGAAAAAATAGCTAAATCAACTGATCTTCCTCTATGAGCAATATTAGAGGATAGAGGAGGATAAACAGTTCATCCAGTTCCGGCTCCACTTTCTACAATTCTTCTCGAAATTAATAAGGTAAGAGAGGGTGGTAATAATCAAAATCTTATATTATTTATTCGTGGAAATGCTATGTCAGGGGCCCCTAATATTAAAGGTACTAATCAATTACCAAATCCCCCAATTATAATTGGTATTACTATAAAAAAAATTATGATGAAAGCATGTGCTGTGACAATAGTATTATAAATTTGATCATCTCCAATTAAAGATCCAGGAGTACCTAATTCAGCGCGAATTAATAATCTTAATGAAGTTCCTACTATTCCTGCTCAAATTCCAAAAATAAAATATAATGTTCCAATATCTTTATGATTTGTTGAGTATAATCATTTTCGCTAATTTATTAATATATAGTGAGGGCTATATAAATAAAATGGCTGAGGGTGTAAGCGATAAATTGTAAATTTATTTACGAGAGATTTCTCTTTTATTAAGTCTTATAGTCAATAATGATTTAAAATTGCAAATTTTAAGGAAAAATATAAAATTTTTAAGGCTTAAAGAAAAAAAATCTTTATAAATAATTTTGAAGACTATTAGTTTAAATTAACTTAAAACCTTAAAAAAATAAAAAAGTTCTTAAGATAATTCCAGAAGTTGAAATAAATGATATAAAATTAATAAATAATAAAAAATTATTGTTAAAATAAGTTTTAAATCATTTTATTTTAATATAATTAAATATTAAAGAAGAATAAATAATTCGAATATAAAAAAATAATATAATTAATCTTATTATAATAAAAATAAATCTTAATAAAAATATTTTATTATTAATTAAAAAATTAATAATAATTCATTTTGGTAAGAATCCAATGAAAGGGGGCAACCCCCCTAAAGATAAAAAATTAATAAATAAATTAATTTTAATTATTGAATTTATATTGTTAATAAAAAGTTGATTAATAAAAAATATATTTAAGTTATAAAATATAAAAATTATAATTCCAATAAGAAAAGAGTAAGTAAAAAAATAAAAGATTCATAAATTTTCTCTGATTATAATAGTAAAAATTATTCACCCTAAATTATTAATAGAAGAGTATGCTATTAATTTTCGTAATGAAGTTTGATTTAATCCTCCAATAGCTCCAATTATAACATTAATTATTATTATGATTAATAAAAAGTTATTATTTATATAATAAGACATTAAAATTATGGGGGTAATTTTTTGTCATCTTATTAAAATAAAATTATTAAATCAAGATAATCCTTCAACAATATTTGGGAATCAAAAATGAAATGGAACTGAACCTATTTTTATTAATAAAGATGAATTAATTATAATCGATAAAAAATTATTTAAATCAAAATTTTTTAATAAAATTATTTTTATTAAGATAGAGAATAAAAGATTAATTGAAGCAATAGATTGTGTTAAAAAATATTTCAAGGATGCTTCTGATATTAATAAATTATTAGAGTTAGAAATTAATGGAATAAATCTTAATAAATTAATTTCTAATCCAATTCAACATCCAAATCAAGAATTAGATGAAATTGAGATAAATGTTCTAAAAATTAAAATAAATATAAAAAATATTTTATTTGAACCAAAAAAAAAGATATAAAATAATATAAAATATATTAAAGAATTATAAATTCTTATTTAATTTAAAATTATATTTTAGTGTAAGATGCACAATAGTTTTTGATACTATTAGATATAGTTTAATTCTATAAAATATAATAAAGGTAGAAAACTACTTAATTTATCCTATCAGAATAATCCTTTAATCAGGCACTTTATTATTTTTAAAAAAAAGGATTTCTTTATATTTGGGGTATGAACCCAAAAGCTTATATTTAGCTTATTTTTAATTATTATTATTATAATAAAAATTGCAAATGGTTTAAGTAATAATTAAATTAATTATTACTATTAATTTATTAATTAATATATTAAATTATTTATTGTATATATATATATATTAATATAATAAATAACTGAAAACATTAATATTAATTATATTATTATTTTGTAATTTATCAAATTTTCAAATTTTATATAGCCAATTTGTATTTAATATGAATATTATGAAGAAAAAAAAAGAGAAATTAATAAATGTTTAATAATGTCTATTAAATATTTTATTATATAAAAAAAAAAAATCTATATAAAAATATGTATAATTAAATAAAATTTTTATAGTTTATATAATTTATTTTAAATTTATTTTACATATAAATTTTAGTAAATATTTTATTTTATTTTAATAATAAAATATTTAATTAAGTAGTAATTAATATTAAAAATTTAAGAAATTAAGATTTAGTAATATAAAAATTAAAAACTAATTTTGTGCCAGCAGTTGCGGTTAAACAAAATTTAAAATAAATTTTTTTAGTAATTAATTATTAAAAATTTATAAATTAATTTAAATTTTAAATTATTAAGTGAAATTTTAATTTAATAAAAAATTAAAATTTTTATTTATGATAATTAATAAATTTTAAAAAAAACTAGGATTAGATACCCTATTATGAAAAATTTAAAATAAATATACTAAAATAGTAATTAATTTTTTATTGAAACTTAAATAAATTGGCGGTATTTTAGTTCATTTAGAGGAATCTGTTTAATAATTGATATTCCACGAATAAATTTACTTAATTTAATAATTTGTATATCGTTGTTAAAAAAATATTTTAAAATAATTAATAATATTTAAAAATTTAAATTTAAAATTAAATCAGATCAAGATGTAGTTTATAATTAAGAATATAATGGATTACAATAAATTTATTTAAATGAATATAAGTTTGTAAAAATTTATTGAAGGTGAATTTAAAAGTAATTTTATTTAGTTTTTTAAAATGATTAAAAATTAAAATATGTACATATTGCCCGTCACTTTCAATATATAAGTTGAAATAAGTCGTAACAAAGTAGAGGTACTGGAAAGTGTTTCTAGAATGTCAAATTAGAGCTTGAAAAAAGTTTTTCATTTACATTGAAAAGATATTAATATTTTAATTAATTTGAGGGGTAAAAATTAATAATGGGGGTTATTAATAAAAAAAATTTTTATTTTATTAAATTTTAGTAGAATTATTTGAAAAAATTAAATATTTTATAGTTAATTAGTATTGTGAAAGAATTTTGAAAATAAATGAAAATAAATTTATTAAAAAGTAATTTTAATTTAGTGTATCTTGTGTATCAGAGTTTATTAATAAAGAGATTATATTTAATTTTTTTCGAATTTAAAAGAGATAATTAATTATTAAAGTTATTGTTGTATAAATATTTTAAATAATTAATTTGAAATGAAATGTTAATCGTTTTTAAATATATCTAATTTTTTTAGAAAAAAATTTAATTTTAAATTAATTTAATAAATTATTTATTTTTAATAATTTTTTGTTAAATTAATTTTATATTTTAAGGGATAAGCTTTAAATTAAATTTTTATAATTTTTAAAATTAAAAATTAAAATTTTTATTATTTATATTGTAAATAAATTTTATTTTATTATAAATAATTTTATATTTATTTAAAATTTAATTAAAAATTTAATTTTTTATAAAAAAAATTTTTTTAATATAATAAAATATGATATAATGATAAAATTAGTATATAAATTTATTTAAATAAATTATTAATTTATGATTATTAATTTTGAGGAATTCGGCAAAATTTTATGTCCACTTGTTTATCAAAAACATGTCTTTTTGATTTTAATTTAAAGTTTAATCTGCCCACTGATAAAAATTAAAGGGCTGCAGTATTTTGACTGTACAAAGGTAGCATAATCATTAGTCTTTTAATTGGTGACTTGTATGAATGATTGGATGAGATATAAGCTGTCTTAAATTTATTTAGTAGAATTTAATTTTTTAATTAAAAAGTTAAAATATATTAAAAAGACGAGAAGACCCTATAGAGTTTTATATATATATTAAATTAAAAATATTTATAAAATTAATTATTTGAAATTTATATATTTATTTGATTGGGGTGATTAAAAAATTTAATTAACTTTTTTTAATTTTTAACATAAATAAGTGATTTATGGATCCATTTTTATTGATTGAAAGAAAAAATTACCTTAGGGATAACAGCGTAATTTTTTTTTTTAGTTCATATAAAAAAAAGAGTTTGCGACCTCGATGTTGGATTAAGATGAAATTTGAGTGTAAAAGTTTGAGTGTTTTGATCTGTTCGATCATTAAAATCTTACATGATCTGAGTTCAAACCGGTGTAAGCCAGGTTGGTTTCTATCTTTTAATTAAAATAATATTTTAGTACGAAAGGATCGAGTATTAAAATTAAATTTAATAATTAAGAATATTATTAAAATAAAATTTAAAATAAATATGGTAATTTTAAGATTTATTTAAATATAAATGATAATGATAAAAAGGATTTGAATTTTATTTTAGTTAATGGGTTATATATTATTAATATATACTATTTTGGCAGAGAAAATGTAATGATTTTAGAATTCATAAATATATAAAATTTTTATATAGGTAGTATATGTTTATAGTTGATTTATTTCTTATTTTTATTGGTTTAATTATTTTAATTTTAGGGGTTTTGATTGGGGTTGCTTATATAACTTTGTTAGAGCGTAAATTATTAGGTTATATTCAAATTCGTAAAGGTCCAAATAAAGTAGGATTTATTGGTATTTTACAACCATTTTCAGATGCTATTAAATTATTTACTAAAGAACAAACTTATCCTAATTTTTCTAATTATTTTTCTTATTATTTTTCTCCTATTATTAGATTTATTTTATCTTTAGTAATTTGGATGTTAATTCCTTATTTTTTTAATTTAATTAGTTTTAATTTAGGTTTATTATTTTTTTTATCTTGTACTAGAATAGGGGTTTATACTGTAATGGTTGCGGGATGAGCTTCTAATTCTAATTATTCTTTATTAGGGGGGTTACGAGCTGTTGCTCAAACAATTTCTTATGAAGTAAGTTTGGCTCTTATTTTAATATCAAGAATTATTATAATTATAGGGTTTAATTTATTTATATTTTTTAATTATCAGAGTTATATTTGAATAATTTTATTTATATATCCTTTATCTTTAAGTTGAATATCTTCTAGTTTAGCTGAAACTAATCGTACTCCTTTTGATTTTGCGGAGGGGGAAAGAGAGTTAGTTTCTGGATTTAATGTTGAATATAGAAGAGGGGGATTTGCATTAATTTTTTTGTCAGAATATTCAAGAATTTTATTTATAAGTTTTTTATTTGTTGTTTTATATTTAGGTGGGTATGAAATAACTTTTTTATTTTATTTAAAAATATCTATAATTTCTTTTTTATTTATTTGAGTTCGTGGGACATTACCTCGTTATCGTTATGATAAGTTGATATATTTAGCTTGAAAAAGATATTTACCTCTTTCTTTAAATTATTTAATACTATTTATTGGTTTAAAAATTTTTTTATTGATAATTTTTTTAGTATAAAATTAATAAAATTTTTATTTTTTCTTATGTTTTCAAAACAAATGCTTATTAACAAGCTCATTAATTTAATTAATTGAAAATTAATTTATCTCAATATAATCTTATAAGAGGGGCTAAAATAAAGTAAGAAAAATAAAATATTGTTAGTAATTGTCCTGTGATAATATAAGGGGTTTCAACAGGTCGAGCTCCAATTCAGGTTAAAAGAATAATAATAATAATTATTATTCAAAATATAATTTGATTAATAGGGTAAAATTGAATTCCTTGTATTTTTTTATTGAATGTTAATGGTAAAATAATTAAAATTAAAATAGATATAATTAATGCAATAACTCCTCCTAATTTATTTGGAATAGAGCGTAAGATTGCATATGCAAATAAAAAATATCATTCAGGTTGAATATGAACTGGAGTAACTAATGGATTAGCGGGGGTAAAATTATCAGGGTCTCCTAGTAAGTATGGGTTAATTAAGGTAAGTATTACTAAAAAAAATAATAAGATTATAAATCCTAAAATATCTTTATATGTAAAAAATGGATGAAATGGGATTTTATCTAAATTTCTATTGATTCCTAATGGATTATTAGATCCTGTTTGGTGTAAAAAAAGTAAGTGAATTATTGTTATTATTAATAAAATAAAGGGTAATAGAAAATGAAATGTGTAAAATCGCGTTAAAGTTGCATTATCTACTGCAAATCCCCCTCAAATTCAATTTACTAATATAGTTCCTAAATATGGGATTGCAGATAATAAATTAGTAATTACTGTAGCTCCTCAAAATGATATTTGACCTCAAGGTAATACATATCCTATAAATGCTGTTCCTATTAATAAAAATAAAATGATTACTCCAATCATTCATGTATATTTTAAATTAAATGATTCATAATAAATACCTCGTCCGATATGGAGATAGATACAAATAAAAAAAAAAGAGGCTCCATTAGCATGGAGCGTTCGGATTAATCATCCATAATTTACATTTCGACAAATGTAATTTACTCTATAAAATGCTAATTCAATATTATCTGTATAATATATAGTTAAAAATAATCCTGTTAAGATTTGAATAATTAAACATAATGCTAATAAAGATCCAAAATTTCATCAACTAGAAATATTACTGGGGGAAGGTAAATCAATTAGTGATCTATTAATAATTTTAATAATTGGGTGGGTTTTTCGTAAAGATTTGAATTTATTTATCATTAGTTTATAAAGATGATCGTAAAGGTCCAAAAAAAATATTAGTAATTTTTACTACTGCAATTAAAGTAATAAATAAATAAATAATTATTAGTATTGTTATTAGATAAGTTTGTTGATTATAAAGTTTATTTAAATTTAAATTATTTTCATTATTTAAAAATAAAATTATTTCTTTGATATTTTTTATTTCTGAATTATTTGATAAATTTATTCAATTTAAATTATTTATATAAATAATAGATATAATAATTATAAAATAAAGTAGGATTGATATTAAGATTTTTATTTTTAAATTAGTTATAAAAAGTTCATTTGATGCAATTCTTGTTACATAAATAAATAATACTAATAATCCTCCTAGAAAAGTTAAAAATAAAATATAAGAAAATCAATATGTTTTAATTAATATTCCTGTGATAAGACAAGTTAATAAGGTTTGAATAAGAATAATAAGTCCTATAGATAATGGATGATTTAAGAAAATTATAATTAAAGATATTATTATTATTATTATAGAAATTATAATTTTTGTTATTTCAAATACAAAGAATAGTTTAAATAAAATAATAATTTTGGAGATTATTGATAGAGAAATTCTTTTTCTTTGAAGTTTTTAAAGAAAAATTCATAATTTTGGTTTACAAGACCAATGTTTTTTTTTTAAACTATAAAAACATTATTAATGAAAATAATTTTAAATATGTGGTTGATTTTTATATTAATATATATTGTAGGTAATTTAATTTTTGTTTCTAAACATAAGCATTTATTAATTGTGTTATTAAGATTAGAGTTTATTGTTTTAAGAATTTTTTTTTTTATATTAATTATATTGAATTTTATTGAGAATGAAATATATTTATTAATAGTTTTTTTAGTTTTTTCTGTTTGTGAGGGGTCATTAGGTCTTTCAATTTTAGTTTCAATAATTCGAACTCATGGTAATGATTATTTTCAAAGATTTAGATTATTATAATAATAATATAATAATAATTTAATTTATTAAGGTTAATTTATGATAAAATTTTTATTTATGATAATTTTTATAATTCCTTTATGTTTTATAAAAAAAATATTTTGATTGGTTCAAATATTATTATTTTTTATAATTATAATAATAATAAATTTAAATATTAGATTTATTTATTTTTCTAATATTAGATATATATATTCTTGTGATATAATTTCTTTTGGTTTAATTTTATTGAGAGTGTGAATTTGTAGATTAATAATTATAGCTAGAGAAAATTTATTAAAAATAAATTTTTATTTTAATTTTTTTTTATTTAATATTATATTTTTAATGATTATATTATTTATAACTTTTAGATCTATAAATTTATTTATGTTTTATTTATTTTTTGAGGGGAGTTTAATTCCTACTTTAATATTAATTATTGGGTGGGGATATCAACCTGAACGAATTCAAGCTGGAATATATTTATTATTTTATACTTTATTTGCATCATTACCTTTAATATTAGGGGTTTTTTATATTTATTTAAATATTGATACTATATATATATATATATTAAAATTTTATAATATAAATTATTATTTATTGTATGTTTGTATAGTATTTGCTTTTTTAGTAAAAATACCTATATATTTTGTTCATTTATGGTTACCTAAGGCTCATGTAGAGGCTCCTGTTTCAGGTTCAATAATTTTGGCTGGAGTTATATTAAAATTAGGGGGTTATGGTATATTACGTGTTTTAATTTTTTTACAGATAATTAATATAAAATTAAATTATTTATGAATTGTAATTAGATTAGTGGGGGGATTCTATATTTCATTAAAGTGTTTTTCTCAAGTAGATGTAAAATCTTTGATTGCTTATTCATCTGTTGCTCATATAAGATTAGTTATTGGAGGTATTATAGTAATAAATTATTGGGGATTTATAGGAGCTTATGTTTTAATAATTGGTCATGGTTTATGTTCTTCAGGAATATTTTGTTTAGCTAATATTAATTATGAGCGATTAAGTAGACGAAGAATTTTTATTAATAAGGGTATAATAAATTTTATACCTTCTATAAGATTATGATGATTTTTATTAATATCTTCTAATATAGCTGCTCCTCCCTCTTTAAATTTATTAGGGGAAATTAGTTTAATTAATAGTTTAATGAGTTGATCTTGAATTTCTATAATTATGTTAATATTAATTTCTTTTTTTAGAGCGGGGTATAGACTTTATTTATATTCTTACACTCAACATGGAGTTTATTATTTGGGTTTATATAGATTTTATTTTGGGGTTTCTCGAGAATATTTATTATTATTATTACATTGATTACCTTTAAATTTTATAATTTTAAGGGTTGATTATAGTATGATTTGATTTTATTTAAATAATTTAATTTAAAAATATTGATTTGTGGAATCAAAAATATGAAAAAATTCATTTTAAATTATAAATAAAGTTAATTATTCGATTTGCTTTCTTGCTTTCTTTTTTTTATTTTTATTAATAATTTTAAATTTTATTTTTATAGTTTATTTTATAATAAATAATTTAGTTATTTTTTTAGAGTGAGAAATTATTTCTTTTAATTCTATAAATATTGTAATATCTATTTTATTAGATTGAATATCTTTTTTATTTATAATATATGTTTTATTAATTTCTTCAGTAGTTATTTATTATAGAAAAAGATATATAAGATCTGAGATAAATTTAAGTCGATTTATTATTTTAGTATTATTATTTGTATTTTCTATAATTTTATTAATTATTAGTCCTAATATTATTAGAATTTTATTAGGGTGAGATGGTTTAGGATTAGTTTCTTATTGTTTAGTTATTTATTATCAAAATTTAAAATCTTATAATGCTGGGATATTAACTGCTTTATTAAACCGAATTGGGGATGTTTTTATTTTAATAGTAATTGCTTGAATAATAAATTATGGGAGATGAAATTATATTTTTTATTTAAATTTTATAAGAAGTGATTTTGAAATAATAATAATTGGGTCAATAGTAATTATAGCAGCAATAACTAAGAGAGCTCAAATTCCTTTTAGTTCATGATTACCAGCAGCTATAGCTGCTCCCACTCCTGTTTCAGCTTTAGTTCACTCATCTACTTTAGTAACTGCAGGTGTTTATTTATTAATTCGATTTAATATATTATTAGTAGATATTTTTTTTTTTAAGATTTTATTATTATTATCTGGGTTAACAATATTTATGGCTGGAATTTCAGCTAATTATGAGTTTGATTTAAAAAAAATTATTGCTCTATCAACTTTAAGTCAACTAGGATTAATAATAAGAATTTTAAGTATAGGGTTTTCTGATTTAGCTTTTTTTCACTTGTTAACTCATGCAGTATTTAAAGCTTTATTATTTATATGTGCTGGTGTTATTATTCATATAATAAGTGATATACAAGATATTCGGTTTATAGGGGGTATTAGTTATTATATTCCTATAACTTCATTATGTTTAAATATTTCTAATATAGCTTTATGTGGAGTTCCTTTTTTAGCTGGGTTTTATTCTAAGGATATAATTTTAGAAATAATTAGATTTAGAAATTTAAATTTATTAATTTTTTTTATATATTATATTTCTACAGGATTAACAGTTTTTTATACTTTACGATTAATTTTTTATTTAATAGTAAATGATTTTAATTTAATTTGTATTTTTAATTTATATGATGAAGATTATGTTATATTAAAAAGAATATTTGTTTTATTATTTATAAGAGTAATTAGAGGGAGATTTTTAAGATGAATAATTTTTTCTTATCCTTATATGATTTATTTACCTTTTAATATAAAAATAATAGTAATTTATGTTAGATTATTAGGGGGTATTTTAGGTTATTTAGTAAGAAATATAAAAATTTATTCTTTAAATAAATTTTTATGTTTTTATAATTTAAGAAATTTTTTATGTTTAATATGATTTATACCTGGGTTATCAACATATGGGGTTAGTTATAATTTTTTAAATTTTAGTCAAAATTTATTGAAAAATATTGATTTCGGTTGAAGAGAAATATATAGTGGACAAGGAATAACTAATATTATAAAAAATTATTCAATTTTTTATAATATTTTACAAATAAATAATTTTAAAATTTATTTATTTAGATTTATTTTATGAATAATAATTTTTTTAATAATATTAATAATATTGTAAAAG